>BRYC01000035.1:28866-42979 GCA_030267985.1 Parmales sp. scaly parma | reverse complement strand
GGGGGGTTAGTGTGACTTTGGTGACTGAGGGTCAAGGTTCGATCCGTGTCGTTTTTGGCTTGGCTTACTTTATAATAGTGGATTTGGTTGTGGGCGGGTGGAGGGGGACTTTAAGAATGTTCTGTTTTGGTGAGAGATCACGAGTTGTATTGCAAAACAAAAACCAAATCATGCTTGGGCAAAAAACCAAAAATTAAGGACTTCCACTTCTTTGATCTTCAGTCATTTTCTTGACACTTTGTATCTTAACCCCTCACCTCCCCCAGCAACTCGGTTGCATTCCGCCAATCGGTCACAAACTTCCACAAACTTCCACACAAAGGTTCCAACTTTTTTTTCAATCAATGACCTCCCCTCCACCCAACCCCAACAACCCCAACCAGCCACTGCAATCCCTACCAAACCACACATCTTCACTTCTCCAACCCCCGCCAACTGGCCCTCCCATCACAATCACATCTGATGAGATCAACTTTCTAGTGTACCGCTACCTCCAGGAGTCTGGGTTTGTCCACTCTGCCTTCTCCTTTGCCTACGAGTCAATGCTCACCAAGTCGACCGCTCAGAATGCGGACCTGCCGCCTGGGGCGTTGGTGACTTTTGTGCAGAAGGGTTTGATGTACCTTGGCATTGAGGAGCATCTTAATGAGGATGGCACAGAGAGGATGTGTGAGGAAGAGGTGGGTGGGTGTCTTTGCTTTGTTTTGTTTTGTTGTTGGTTTTCATAATCATTTTCATCTAACCCCCTCCCCCCCAAAACTTTCCCCTTCTCAATCCATTACAGTTCACACTCCTCTCTCCACACGCCTGCCAAGCTCTCGGCCGAAAGGAGGAGGGAAGGTACAACCTTTTCCAGAACAACAACGACGGCGTAAACCGCAGCAGCAACAACAACAACAATAGCAACAGCTCTAATAAAGCCCCCCAAACACCAAACAGCAACTCAACTGACAGCAATTCCAATTCTAAATCCACCAGCAAGAAGAAATCCAACAGCAACAGCAACCCCAACAGCAACAGCAACAACACCCACAACAACAAAAACCTATCCCAACAGCAGCAGCAACAGCACCAACAACTCCTCGCCGAGCATGCAATTCAATCCTCGAACCTCATCAGGCAGCAGAACGAGGCCTTGTACGCCGCTCAGCCAAACCAAAACCAGCAGCAGCAGCAGCAGCAGCAGCAACTCCAACTCCCCCAAAAACCCCGCGTGCAAGTCGACGACTCGGCTACCCAGGCCCCGTTCGGGACCTTCATTGAGCTAGCCGAGCACACCAGCGAGGTGTTCATGTGTGCTTGGAACCCCGTCTTCACGAATTATGTTGCCACAGGGAGTGGTGACGCAACTGCTAGGATTTGGGTAATGGTGAGAGATATGAAAATTCAAATTTGTGGATTGGATGAAATTCTAACCCCCCTTGCCCCCCCCCGCACACACACACACACACACACAGTCCGGAAAATCCGCCTCAACGGGCTCAACCCCCACCGGCTACTCCGAAATTCACCTACTAAAGCACGGAACCCACGCTGGCGACAAGAACAAGGACGTTACAACGCTGGAGTGGAGTCCGACCGGCCTTCTCCTGGCGACCGGGTCGTACGACGGCGTGGCGCGGGTCTGGGACAGGGCCGGGAAGCTCGTCTTCACCCTGCAGCAGCACAAGGGTCCAATTTTCTCGCTCAAGTGGAACAAGAGAGGCAACTACATTCTCAGCGGGAGCTACGACAAGACCACCATCGTCTGGGACGCCGTCACGGGCAGCATCAAGCAGATGTTCGAGATCCACTCGCAGCCGGCGCTGGACGTCGACTGGCGGGACGACGACATTTTCGCCTCTTGCTCGACCGACAAGCGCGTTGTGGTCTGCAAGGTCGGCGGCGGAACGAACTACGCTCTGGAGGTCTTCTCCGGCCACGTGGACGAGGTGAACGCGGTGAAGTGGGACCCCAGCGGGACTCTGCTGGCCAGTTGCTCGGATGATGGGACGGCGAAAATCTGGAAACCCACCAAGCTCAAGCTGGGTGTTGGGGCTGCTGACAGTGTCAGTGACAGTGTCAGTGACAGTGTCAGTGACAATGTCAGTGACAATGTCAGTGACAATGTCAGTGTCAGTGCAACAACAGCACCAGCACAGCATACAACAACCCCAACCCCGCCTTTCTTAAACCTGACCCTCCACAAGAAGGAAATCTACACCATTAAGTGGAGCCCGTGCGGCCCAGGCTCAGCCAACCCCAGTTCCCCTCTGTTGCTCGCAACCGCGAGCTTCGACGCCACCGTCAGGCTGTGGGAGGTCCAGAACGGAAGCTGCCTGCGTGTGTTGAGCCGGCACACCGACCCGGTCTACAGCGTGAGCTTCAGCCCCAACGGCAAGTATTTGGCGAGCGGCTCGCTGGCAGGGAAGCTCTATGTGTGGGACGTTGCCAAGGGAGATTTGAAGAGGAGCTACACCGGGAAGGGAGACATCTTCGAGGTGGCCTGGAACGTCGAGCAGACCAGGGTGGCGGCTTGTTACAGCACCAACGTTATAACGGTGGTTGACTTTGACGCTAATGTGAATGTGGGGGGAGAGAAAGAAACCAACAAGAGGAAATTCACCAACTCCAACTCCAACTCCAATTCCGCCGAAAAGAAAAAGGGAAAGGAGAAGGAGAAGGTGAAGGTGGAAGAGAAGGTGAAGGAAAAGGAAAAGGAGAAGGTGAAGGTGAACAGCCCGGCTAAGCCACCCCAAGACACAAACACCTCTCTCATGGAGGTGGAAAAGGTTTATACGAATAGCAATAATAGTGATAGCAGCAAGGTGGCTGGCGGGGGGGGGGCGAAGGGGGGAGGGAAGGTGGACGATACCAAGATGGACATCTAAAATAAACTATGTAAAAAATAACATTCACCATATAATTGACCGAAGAAAAGAAATAAAAATAATTTTCTGAACTCTTTTTTCTAGGCTTTGCTTTGAATTGCTTTCACGTTTATTATGTTGTCCGAAGCGGGGGGCTGACGAGAATGACAACGTCCCCTCGTACGAAGAGCATCTGAAGGTATAAAAGTGAAGAAGGAATAAAAAAGGGAAGGGATGAGTTTGCGATTGGCAATAAGTGGAACGAACAGCCTCTCCGTGCTCGTTGGGGATGAACTGCCATATACCTTGATAACCGGCTGGGACCGTCCTCGTGGTTGGGTCCCGCGGTCCCCCCTTCGGACCCCCCCTCAGCCACCCCCTCCTATCGAAAGTTTTGAGAAATCACTCACCTCAATTTTCCTTGACCGCTTGGCGACAATCTCCTCATCGGTCTCCGGGTCAATTTCGTGAGTCGTCACAGTCTCCTCAACCTCGCCGATGACCATGTTCAGGTGCTGGTCGTATGCATGTAGCTTTCCTCTGAGCTCCCTTTCTCCTCGAGTCTTCACATAGATCCTCTCATCGATCGAGAGCTTCAGGAGATCAAGAGGCTCCTCCATGTAGTTTTGGGGGGTATATATTTTCAATAAATGATTGTGCTAATGAGGTTTAACTTTGAGATTTCACAACCTATGCTATTAGGTGCCTAGGAAAAGCACAATCGTTGAATAACCTTAATCCCTTTCTTCACTTCTTGCGGGATTGTCCTCGGCCCTAGCTAAGCAATTGTTTGCTTTTCTGAATACATCCCTCAGCCCTTCGTCCCACCTCCTCAAAATAAATCTGTGAAGATGAGCGTAGAGCTCCTCCACGGGCATAATAGCCCTGTGACTCGCGTGGCATTGCAGATTAATGGTCATGTGGCATCGGGTAGTGAGGGCGGGTCAATCATCATCCACTCGACCAGCTCCAACAAGGTAGAATATCGATCTGACAATGTTGTTTTTGCCAATCGTGTCAATGGTCTTTGTTATCTTCCGAATGGCTTGGTACTTGCGGCTTGTGGTGGTTATGGTGGGATCATAAATGTACTTAGCCCTTCCCTAGAGTTGGTGCAAACCTTGGTGGGACACCTTGGTGATGTTGAGTGCGTCACCATCTCTCCAACAGGCTCCCACCTGGCTTCCGGAGATGAAGATGGGAAGGTGATTATTTGGTCGGAGCTGGGGGAGGGTGGCGAGTGGGCGATAGAGCAAGAGCTTGAGGATCACACGAATGCAATAGATGCAGTGTGCTTCTCCCCCGACAGCAAGCAGCTGGCTACTGGAGCATACAATTCCATCAAAATCTTCAGCTTCAACGAGGGAAATGCCATCTTAGCGCACACGTTGGATGGCCACACCAATTACATCAGGTCCCTCTCGTTCTCTCCCGACTGCAAAGTCCTTTGCTCTGCCGGAAGTCACGGTGGATCCATCAAATTTTGGAACCCTGCCGATGGAAGCTTGGTGAAGAGCATCGACGAGGCTCATGACAATTGGGTCAATAGCGTTTCATACTCCCCCAACGGGCGTGTTCTTGTGAGTTCCGGTAGCGACTGGACGACGAAGATCTGGAATGCTGAGACTTTCGAGCTCAAGCACACTTTCGAGCAGGAATACAAAACCTTCCAGCTCACCATCACGGCCGATTCCAACTTCATTGTTTCGGCCAACGACGACCACACGGTTAGAATCACCTCCTGCCGAGAGTTCACATTTGTGCCCTCTTGTCTCACCCCCATCCTCAACCTCATTCTCCACATCGTCTACAAGTGGGAGTTTGTGTTGTTTTTGGAGCCAAACGAAAACACCTCACTCCTCGAGGAGGTCATGAGGAGGCTCGGCGAGTGCGTGCACGACGGCGGCTACAACGTCACCTCCGAGATCCTCTCCTTCCTGTCCCCAGCCCACCTCCCCGTCCAGATCACCCCCACTAGATGGAAGCGCGACCCGGAAAGCAGGAAGTAAAGTAAAGTAAAAAGAAATTCGTTTTTTGCTCATTTGAAAAAAACCTTCTTACTACTCTCGGCAATAACATCACCAAACATTGTCACGAACCTAACCTTCACCACCCTCTCGCCCAAAAATTCTCCTTCCTCCTTTTCCCTTTCCACCAATCTATCAACGCTAAGCAAATGTGATTCTTCCAGAGTGTTGCATATTTCTCCACCATCGTCAATCCTCGCACAAACTAAGCTCCCAACGTGCCTCTGCATGAGTAAATTCGGGCTGTCTGTCGTTTCAATTGAAATTTTGATCCCCCCTCCACTCCCACTCCCACTCCCACTCCCACTCCCACTCCCACTCCCACTCCCACTCTCACTCCCACTCCCACTCCCACTCCCACTCCCACTCCCACTCCCACTCCCACTCCCACTCCCACTCCCACTCGTAACGTCTATCACCTCCCCGTTTCTCGGCGAGGTGACCGAAAAGGACAATCCCTCAACATATTCACCGTACTTTCCCCCCTTTCTCGCAATGAGATTCAGCAGCCTGTCGTTGTTCTTCGTCGTTTGCCCGACTGCGCCAACGTCCGACTCGCTCATCCTCCCCCTGTCCTCAATTATGCTCTTCGAGTTTATCAAATTCGGTTCCGCCTTGTAGCAGACGAACTCATCCGAGTTGAACAAACCAAATAAAAACCAGTCAATTGCCTGGGTGATTGGGTTTGTTTTCAAATGGTTGAGGATGAAAATTGCCGCCCTCTTGCGGATCAGGTAGGCGTGGCTGCCTCCCCCAAAACTACGAGGCAATTCGGAGAATTGTTTTATTTGAATTTCCCCAAAATGGTGAACCCTGAAATCATTGTAGATGGAGACCGTTTCATCGAACGTGCCGAGAAAGAAGATCTCCCAGGTTTGGTCGGCCACCAGGGTGCTCTTCAACCCCCCCCACACTTGGTTAAAACCCTCGATGAAGTCATCCACGTCGTCCTCCAGAACAAGCACAAATTCGTCCAACGCCATTTTTTCATCTTCGGCAAGCTTTTCCCAAACCTTCACGTGACTCATTGCGTTGCCAATCACCGCCCTGCTGTACCCGTGGTTCCCGTGCGGGTTCCTGCTCTTCGGGGCGCCTGCCCAGTCGGTAAGGTTGAAGAGGTGTTGGATTGGGTCACTGGCCAAATTCAGGGAGAGGCCATTTACCGCGGAAAACCGACTGATCGAGAAAGATTCGGAGATTTCGTTGGCTTCCAAGATTGCCGACATCGCCTCGAGGCGGTCTTGCCGCCGGTCGAGATTTACCACATAAGCCGTTGGTTTGAGAGTTGCGTTCAGGTTCGTTTTGAATTGTTCAAAGTGCTGCATCAAAATATTTTTGACACTGGCACTCATATTGACACTGACGCTCGGCTCGATCTTCAACGCATCGATTGTCCGCCTAGGATTGGTGAACAGGTACTCCCAGTCGGAAAGAAGCAACGCGTTGAACGTGCCGAAGTCCAAATGGAGGAAGTCAGCGTCATCATGGTAAATTGCGCCAACCAAGTTCGTGGTGGGGTCGGGGGAGCAATCGATCTGGTCTATCGCAATCTTAATGGGTAGCTTCGTTGCCTTTATATATGATTTCACATCCGAGCGAATAGAGTTGGTCAGGTGAAGGGTTTCATCAATGTAGGCAAGAAGCTCTGGGATGAACTTTTCATCGATTGATGAGAAGAAATATTTGTTGGCTTCTATTAGTTTGGAGGAGGGGGAGGGGGGGGGAGGGGGGGGATATGACGGCGCCACGACGGAAGATATGTACTCCAGCGCAAATGATTCAGGTCTTTGAGATGGGTCAATTGGGTAGGAGATTGGGATGATTTGGGATTGCCCCAACTCATCTCGAACAGCGCAAAAGGTTCGGCTGGGGATGTGGGCTGTTGTGGAGAAGAGTAGAAGGAATAGAGGGATTGGTCTCAGCATGATCATTAAATCCTCTACGGGATCTTCACTCTACGGTATCTTGACAAAATCTTTTTGGTTAAAATTTGCGAATTATTTTTGGAATTTAAACTTGATTTAAACATAAAAAGTAACTCGAGTATAACCGTCAATTCTTGTTTGCTCTGCGACTCGAAAAACCAACAATTTCACCCCAACCAGCCCTCGAGCCTAACATGCCTTCGACCCAAGAAAGTCCAGTTGAGGGGGCTACGATTGAGCACAAATTAGAACAAGTGCTGATAGACCATGCTATGCTCAAAACCCAGAACGAACAGTTTCAGGCCCAGGTTGAACAGATGCAACAACAATTGCACGTTCAGAATGAAAAGATGCTTCTGATGCAGGCCTCAAACGAGCAAATGCAGGCTTCAAATGAACAGATTCTGCGACAACAACGAACTGACCTCTTTGCCGAGATTCGAGCCTTTTCATCCTCGAGAAATAGATATAACGAATCAATGACAACACCAACAACACCACCAACAACATCAACAACAACAACAACGCAACCAATTCCAACCTCAATCTCACAGCTTCAGTTAACCTCAATCGACGCCCTCCTCGAACTCCGCTCCAATAGCCAGCCGAGCAACTTAAGCCACATCGAGCGCGTGTTCACCGATCACGCAACCCTCCTTGCTCCTCTCGAAACACTCTGCCCTAAAATAAAAATCCTCCTCTCCCACCTTCTTACCAACGCAACCACAGTGAAGCAGAAAAAAGCTAGGGTCTCAGCCGGCAGCGAGGCAACCCGGCTGCTTGAATTGACCGACGCCGAGGCTGAAGTGCTGGGGAAGTCGTTCAAGAAGTTTCTGCTCGGAAACAAAGAGGTGGCTACAGCTGTGAACGCGTGGAAGCTCGACAACCCCATCCTGGAGCCTTTGTTCGCGGAGCTCATCTTCGAGCCAATAATAATTGGAATTGCAAAAGTTCTAATGGTTGCCTCAATTCTCGGACTTGCAAAACGCGTTGTTCTTGGAGCGGGGCTGTCAATAATGGACATGATCACCGACATTTTTGTGATCCGAGACTACCTCAGGATCGGAGACACCACTAGCGCACACACTCTTATGGCCATGATTGGGCTGTCGATTTCCCTTCAGTTGATCCTTGCATACGTCCAGAACAGAAAGAAGAGCAAGTGGGTGATCTTCCGAGAATTGTTGATAGTTTTGTCGGGGCTCAAACCAGCAGTGGACGCCTACAGAGTCGCCACGGACTATGAATCCGAGCTTAACACGTTTGATCCCCTCATGGACATGAGCCTTGGAAAAAACACAGAACTAGCGTGTGAGAGCATTCCAGGTGAGTGAGTGAGTGAGTGAGTGAGTGAGTGAGTGAGTGAGTGAGTGAGTGAGTGAGTGAGTGAGTGAGTGAGTGAGTGAGTGAGAGAGTGAGAGAGTGAGAGAGTGAGAGAGTGAGAGAGTGAGAGAGTGAGAGAGTGAGAGGTGTGCGAAATAGTTAAAAAAAATTAATGAAAAAAATCTCACACCACAAATTCGGACTCTAGGCTCACTTTTACAGGTCTACGTGTACATAACTAGCCCGAAGAAGACCACCTTTCATTTGGTGTCCATCCTACTCTCCACTCTGACGACAGCATTCTCTAGCGCCATGATCAGTTACGACCAGGACGTGAGCGCGGCAAACAGGAAGAAAAATCCCGAATTCTACGGGTACGTCAAGGACACGAACTTGGCGCGAACGAGTACCTTCGTGGTGATGATGCTGCTGGCCGCATTCCACAACCTGAGCAGAACAATCGGCACGGCCTTATTACTCGCTGTGAGTGGATCAACAACTTTTGTTATTATGGGGGCGGAAATGGCTTTTTACATTGGATTCAAGGTGCTGATGAATGACTTTGTGCTGTGGATACCGGGTCTCGAGGGCACTCTCAAGTACATATTTGCACTCCTCGTCCACGTGATTACGAAGGTGCTGGTGGATTTCACAGGTGAGTGCAAAATTTTCGCTTCCGTACCTCATTGCGACATCCCCTTCGCACTTTTTCTAACCCAATAACTTTTACAAGGCCTGATTCACTGCCGTGGGCCTAAACTTATGGGCGGCTCACTTTTCGCGCTCTTGACAGTTCTGGGCCAGATTCTGCCCTTCGTCGCGCTGTCTTTCTACTCCACGAGCACCACAATAGAGAACAAATCGAATCCCCACGAGATGAACATTGTCTTGATAGTGCTAGCTTGCTGTTGGGGTGTGAGTGTATTAACATTCTTCGGCCTGATTGATCGTGACAAATGGTGGACCTTCTACGGAACAACTACAGGGGCGCAAGACACGGTCAAGACATTTCGGTCGAGTGACAATCCGGCCATCAAGATGAATGCCATTTTCACCAACCACAGCAGCTTCACGGAGAGCATCAAGGACGAGGTGATCGCCTACATGCGCGACAACTGGGCGGAGTGGGTGCGAACGCAACCGGCGTGGTTCACCCCAAAGTTCATCGCATCAGTCGGCGACGAATTCATTCCAGGACGCGCCCTCCAACAGCTGAACGACACCGCTATAGAAGCGGGAAAACTAGGCAGAGAGAGGAGAAAAATATTAACACTATCATCCATGAAGGAGGTCGTCATCACGCTCACGACCGTCGACACTATTACTGACGTGTACATGATTTACCTGTACAAGGTGAATGGCCTCCACAGCAACGCAAACACGATGATCGCAATGATCTCGTTCAACACGGTCTTCCAGCTCATACTGGTGTTGGTTACGTACAGGAAGAAGGGTTGGAGGACCGTGCTGAAGGAGGGGCTCGTCACGCTGCTGTTCATGAGGCCGTTCGTCGATGCGTGGCGCGTCCACAACAAACACGATGATTCTGAGACAAACCTGGATCCCCTCCACACCATGTTAATGAATAAGGGTATTGAGCTGGCTTCTGAGAGCATCCCCGGGTGTGTACTGCAGTGCTACGTGCTGCTGATGAATCCAGGGTTGGGGAGCAGCAGGTGAGCGAGCGAGCCTTGTGGAAGACGAGAAATATACGCGAGTCGTTCACTAAGATTATTATATGCTCGGCGCAGCGGGCCAATAATTTCCATCGGAATATCCGCCTTCATGACCGGGCTGACGAGCGCCATGATCGCCTATGATATGGACACGAACACGAACCAACGGTTGAAGCAGCCACTGTTCTACGGGTTCATCAAGAACGAGCAGAGAGGGCGGACGTTTTTGCTCATGACAATGATAAGCACGTTGCACAATTTGAGCCGGAGCTTGGGCTACGCTATTTTGGCTGTAGTTGATTTGAACCTCGCGCTGAGGTTCTTCGTCGGAGAGGTGGGAGCGTACTTGGTTTACAAGCTGCTCAGGAGAGATTTCTACTACTGGATAAGACTTGAGGAAATGTTGAGTGTCATTATATCATTTGTTGAACGAACATTGGTAAAGGTGATTACGGACTTCACGGTGAGTGAGTGGGGATGTGCGTGCAAACTGCTATTGAGCGTTCTAATAATAATCTTATCATTGCCGCAGGGCTGCATCCACTTCCACCACCCGTACGAGCTCGGAGGGGCGGCGTACTGCGCGAGCATGATCTGGGCGCAAATCATGCCCTTCGTCGCACTTTCGTTTTACGAGGGGGAGAACAAGGAGCAGCTGGAGACCCTATTGCTGGGTAGCTTCGGGATCTGGTTGGTGCTAAACGGGCTATTCTTTTGCTCGATCGAGAGGATCTACATAATGACGTTCTTCGGCACGAAGACGGCTCCTCAGTACACTGTCGAACTGTTCCGAAACAGTGAGGACGATATCTCGAAATTCGATGCAGCCTTCGATAATCGAAAGAGTTACATAAATGGTATCGAGAACGAGGTGAGAGCTTGGCTGGCAGAGAACATTGACAGGTTCATTCTTGAGCAGCCAGAATGGTGGAAAATCGAAATGGTTAGCGACGAGTTTTTGCCGCAACAGGCAATAGAGGCCGAGGGCGGGGCAAGGAGGAGGAGGAGCAGCGTGAACAGTGTCAGAGAGATACTGGGCATTGAGGCGTCATGAGCACGGAAAAGTGTTATATTCGATTTGGGAAAATCGAGAGTAACATGGCAAATCCAATAGCATAGCAAAGAAACATTTCTGCGCACATTTAATCTACACTTTCCCCTTTCCAACCCTCTTACACCTCTTCATCACTGTCACTTTCAATCGCGCTAGCCAGCTCCGCCATGGCAATCGCGCTCCTGCTATGCTCCCGAATCTGCACTTCCTTCTTAGCAGGATTCGCAACGATCAGCTCCTCGAATCCATCCACCCCAATAACGCTCTTTTTCCGTTGACTGTGACTGTGACCGTGACCCGTCTTGCTCTTCTTCTCCATGCTGTCAACATTGACGTAGATGCTCTTTTTCCTCCTCCCCTCGTTCTTCTCCTCCTTGACTCTTGAAATCTTATCCCGCCTCTCCCTCGCCTTATGTAACCCCTTAATCATCCTCACAACGCTCTGCACCCTAACCGCCGCCTCCCTAACCCCCATTTTTATAGCGCTTCCACCCCCACCATAATTCGCCTCCCTCGCCCTCTCGACCCTCATCCTCGCCCTCCGAACCCTAACAATCCCCTGCATGACCGTCGCGGCTCCGCCCCTCACCCTCTCCTCCCTGACCATCTCGTCCCTCCTCGTCCTGCATGTGCCGAGCGAAATATGCGAGATTGTGCGTCGTCGTTTTTAATGATGCAAGAATACGCAAAACGAGCCAAGTGAGCCGAGCCAAACGAAATTGAGAGATTTAGAATAATGTTAGTTTAGTAGATTGATGGACGTTTCTTCATCAAAGCTCGCTCTACAGCCGTTTTGCTCGCTCACCTATACTTCCCATAAACCCTCTGAATCTGCCACGCGCTCGCATCCCAAACAGCCCGTCTCATCCATAGCCTCTCCTCCCTCCTTCGCCTCAACTCCCCAGCCCTCTCCCACCGCTCTCTCTTCCCGGCTAAAACATTCCCAAAAAACCTCTTGAGAGTCTCGCTGGCTTCAGCCACCTCCCTGTCCTCGATCCGTTTTCGGAGGGAAGCGAGCGCCCCGAACGTTGATCGACGAACTGACACACGTTGAGACACTGCTACCCGCCGGGCGAAAGCCTGGAGAACCAGGACAGCCGAGACACACCCAGCATAAGCACCAGCGCCAGCACCAGCGCCAGCACCAGCATCCGCCCGGTCCGCTCCCAGCATTTTCAGCGTGGGCTGCTGCTGCTGCCTTGGTGGCAACCCTCCATTCCCCTTCCCCTGCGCCTTCCCCTTCCCCTTCCCCCGCTGCTGCTGCGTCTCGCTCATGCTAGCCGAAACGCTCTCAAAGGTCACTGCCGCCGACCTTGAATTCTCGCTCCGGCCCTTCTTCTTCCTTCTCGAGTGCACACCCACCCCCTTACCCCCGCCAAGCCTTACACCATCTCCTGTCATCGGCCTACTTCGCTCCATCAGCTCCTGCTTTTTATAATTATCATTATCCGCCCCAGTTGCCATTGTCGTTGTTCTTGACGTTGTTCTTGTCAATGTTCCTGCGGCATTCGCTCTCTCTCGCCGATTCCCTGTCGTTGTTGTCGTTGTTGTCGTTGTCAGAGCGAACAAGCTCAAACTCCCTCCGCCTTCATCCTCCTCCTCCGTAACTAGTATCCCCCCCTTGCCCTGGCCCTGGCCCTGGTCCTGTCCCCTCCTCCTCCCTCTCTCCTCCTCACTAACGCCCCTCAGCACCCCCTCGGCCCTCTCGCACCTCCTCACAACGCTCTCCGGCATCCTCCTCGATACGAGTGGAAGAGGTGGGAATGTCCCCTTGCCCTTACCGCCGGGTGGCAGTGTATTAAGCGTACTCGTATTCGTATTCGTATTGTTGCTCTTCATGGCAAGTGCAAGTAGCACCCTCAAGAATTCAACCGGCGCAATCTCCTCCGCAGCCGGTTCGGGAGTATCCCTGGGCGGTGAGGACAGTCCACCACCACCAACGGCACCACCAACGGCACCACCAACGGCAACACCGCAACCCAACTCCTCCTGGGCCTGGGCAGACTCCTCCGATTCTCTCTCCGATTCTGGAATCGGAGGAGGCGCCGAGCCACCTTTAAGAGCAATTTTCGTCGCCGTCGTCGTCGTCATCATCTCCTCCTCCCCTAGGCGCCCGTACTCTGTCTGCTCCTCCGCCTCCTCCTCCGCCTCCGCCTCCGCCTCGGGAGGAGGGAGGAACATCGTCGTCGGAAGAGACAGAGACAGAGGCAGAGGGCGCGGTTGTTGCACGGCGTACCCGAGGAGGAGCAGCGCGAACGGGCAGGAGGAGAGGAAGGCCACGTCGAGGAACATTTTGAACAGGTAGTCGTCGTCGTCGGAGCAGGAGGAGGAGGAGGAGGGGTCATCCTGCTGCTGCTGCTGCTGCTGCTGCTGCTGCCGCCGCTGCTGCTGCCGCTGCTGCTCTCCCCCGGGGGAGCCTCCTCCTCTCCATACGAACGGTACCCTCCTCCTCCTTCTTTTGCTGTTGCTGTCGCTGTCTCCCTCCCCTTTTGGGGTGGATATGGATACGGGTATATATCCCCCCACACTCCCCTCCCAAGCCTCCACCGCCTCAACCGCCTCCAAACTAACTCCCCTAATCTGCCCCACGACAACCCTCAACTCCCAGCAGAGGTTCCCCGCCTCGGAAGCTGCCAGAGCACCTCCTCCTCCGAAACCCCACCTCCCTCCTCCTCCTCCGCCGTACTCGGAGCGAAGGACCTCCAGCGCCTGGACGATCCGACGGAGCTCACCGAGATATCCCTCCCGGAGGAGAATTAGCTTCACGGCGTTCAGCTCGAGGAACAGGTGGCCGGTCAACGTGGACATGGACGTGGACGTGGACGTGGACATAGAAGTGTTGCAAGAAGGACGCGGTAGGAGTGGTGATGAGCTGCTGCTGCTGCTGTTGCTGCTGGGGCGTTGTCTAGTTGTTGTTGTTGTGGTTGTTGTTGTGGTTGTCATCGTGTTAATCGATCTAGTTTTTTTATTCCGTCTGGTCCGTGGCGCATTGCTACTCACTGGCCCACTCATTGGCCTGGGGAGGAAGTTCGGCAGTGAGAGTCCTGGGGGGAGGGTCACGCCACAAGATACCGCCAAGGAGGAGGGGAGGGGGAAGGAACCACCAGTTCCGCTACTGCTTGCCGCATTGCCGGCCGCATTGCCGGCCGCATTGCCGGCCGCATTGCCGGTCCGACCCATCTCACCGGCACCACCGCCGCCGCCGAGGAATGACCGAAGCATTTGCCCGGACCGGGAGAGGCTTGGGGGGGGGGGGGGG
>BRYC01000035.1:7211-24038 GCA_030267985.1 Parmales sp. scaly parma | reverse complement strand
GGGGGGGGGGGGAGGTTAGAATATTTGTGGATTAAGGGAAAGAAGGAAGAGCACTTTGACTTTGACTTTGACTTTTACCTGTTGCCATAGTTAATCGTAATGTCAGAATCCTCAATCAGAGGCTTTCCGTGAAACGTGACGGTAACCTCGCTCACGTTAATGTCCTTATCGGTCGCCGCGGGAGCCTTCTTCTCCTGAGCGTAAGTGCAAATAATGTTGTCCTCGGACAACTTGTCCAGCGCCGCAGCTCGCTTCGACTCCTCGGAATTTGCGTTGGCACGCTGGTCGGCGAGTTTCAAGCTCGCCATGGCCCGCTCCTCTTCCGTGAGCTCCTTCACGGGTTCGGCCTTTTCCTTCTTGACCTTTTTCTCCTTTGACTTGGCAGCTTTTACGGCAGCCTTGGCTGCCTTTCGCTCCTCCTTAGTCATCTTCTTCTCAAACAAATCCTCCTCTCCCTGACCCATTGCAGCTCCACGAGTTGCTTGTCTCGCAAGAGCGTCGGCATCAATCTCGTCGCCTCCAGTGTCCAGCTCCTTGTTCATAGCAAACTCGGCAGCTTTGGCACGCTTGGCAGCAAAGGTTGACATATTTCAATTTTGGAGGGGATTTGGAAACAGCGACTGGAGAGTAGGACAAAAAAGGGTGAATGTTGCAACAATTGGGTTTTGCGATTGATGTGGTCAATGAGATATGAAACGTTTCAAATAAGGTATTTAAAATGTTTCGTCGAATGAATGGTACAATTTAAAAACCAAGGAAACTACGTTATTAATACATTAAAATGACTTCCAATGAGTACCACAAGTGGCTCAAGAAGCGTGATTGGCACGCGGTGGAAGGAGCCATGTATCACCCAGATCAGGACTTAGAGTTGCTCAGGAGCAAGTACAAGGAGAGAGATGAGCATGGACGACTGCCACATCATTGGATGGCAGCCAAAGCTCAGACACACACACATACTCTTGCCTTTGTGGGCGTGCAGTCGATTTGCTGGAATTTCGAGGCCCTCACCACACGAGACAAGGAAGGAGAAACTCCCATCGACATTGCCCGTAGGAGTGAAGCCTGTGCTGAGATCATCGGCTTGCTCTCCCACACTCCCGAGGAAGCTCGTTCGTTGGGTGTTAAGGGGATGGCCCGCTTGTACGCACCAGTGGCTTATTGGAAGATTGAGATGACTGGGTGGATCAGATCACGATCGCATGCAGACTGTCACAAGTTCATCAACGAACACGATGACGAGTTGGTGCGTGAAGTGCTCAAATGCAACAATTATGATCTTCTTCGACAGGTTGCTTGCTGCAGCCAGATATACACCGAGTCCCTCGTGTTTCTTGCTCTTCGAATGATCCATCGGAACCCACTTTCCCTCGTCGCTAAAAGTTTTGATGGCTCAACGGCCCTCCAGTTTGCTGAGCACCCGCAATTCAATGCGTGCAGAGAGATCCGAAACGTGCTGCGCCTCACCCCCACCCACATCTCCTCCACCCCCTTCTCCACCCTCCTCCTCCACAACCTCCCCTCCAAGCACCACGAGATCTACGGCCCCTACAACACCGTCTGCCAGTTCATCAAGCACATGAAGTACGACAAGGCTGAGCTGGTCGAAATTGATTCCGTCCTCAAGCCGGTTCACAAGTGCGACGTCTGCAGCTCCCTCCCCTCCAAACCCTGCGCACGGTGCAAGCGCACGTTCTACTGCTCCCCCTCTTGCCAGAAACTAGCCTGGAAGAAGCACAAGAAGACGTGCAAACCCCCAACCACCCCTCCAGCCACCGAGGCCGAGCTCCGAACCCTCCACAAGGGCATGCACTTCCTGAACCGGTGCATTCAGGAGAACGGCGCCGGCGACGGACCCACAAGTGTAGTATTAGATTTCCTGAGAAACGACTCGGCCTCACTTAATTGCAACACGTAACAGCACCACGATGGACAGAAAGAGGATGAAGAATCACCATCCAAGCTTAAAGCTAAAAGAGCAACAGTTTAAAACATTGCAGTGATGCTTTTTATGTGAAAAAAGAAGGAACAAGTGGATTACCTAGCAAAAAACAAAACCCAAATCATTTCCATTTTACACAGACCAATCAGCCCCAGCCGCGTCCATGATTGCTTGAGCCTCCTCGGGCCAAACCCCCCCGTTCTCCTTGACGATGTTGACGGTTCGTGTGACGCTGGTGTTTGTCCCGTTGTCTTCAAACGTGTCGGTATCCACCCACGTGCTGTCCACCGTTATATTGAATATGCTTGGTACCCACAAGTGCAGCCACTCACAGTCATCGATGCAGAACGTGGCGTTCCCAACAACGTTATTTTTGAACCTCCAGTGCGCTGACCCCTCGTCGGGGTAGATGGCGCCTCCGCCGCCTGCTTCGTTCATGTTATATAGCCAGTTCTCCTCGCACACGCTATCCATCTGTGGGCCGAGAAAATAAATTCCACCGCCGTCACCCAGTGCAGCGGACGGGATTGGTTTTTGCATCTTATAATCGTGTATTTTATTTCGCTTCACGACGTTCTTCCCTGCATAGGTAAAATTAGCCCGGCTCCAGCCCCAACCAATGGAGATTCCAGAGTACGTTAGGTCAGAAATCGTGTTCCGCTCGACAGTGAGCTGACTCACGTAGCCAGCCGAGATCCCCGCGTTTCCGTGAAGCTCGGTCGCAACGTTTCTGATGATGTTGTTGGTGACGCTGATTTTCTTTGTCCATTTGCTGCTGTCTGTCTCCTCATTGTCTTGGTAGCCTCCAATTTGCACCGCCGCTCCGCTAATATCGGTAAAAAGGCTTCCCGTGACTCCACTGCTGTTCGTCCCATTCGTGAACTCCAGCCCTCCTGCCCCAAGCCGCTGAAACACGCAATTAGCAAACATGATGTTGCTGCTCTGCTCAAAACGAACGTTGCTCGGCATCGCATACCACGTCCCAGTGTCGTCGCAATTGCTGTTCTCGTCGTCCAGCCCCCCGCTTTGCTGTTCAACGTAGCCCAAGTCGGAGTTCACTCGCCTATAGGTCGCGTGCTCGAAACTCAAATTGGAGAATGAAACGTCTACGAGGTTGAGCGCGTTAACCAAGTAATCTAAAACTGGCATTACACCGGAAATGGTCAACTCCTTTTCATCTTCCAGGGGATAGTACATTATGGTGGCGTCGTGTTCATTGAAAAACCAGTCACCAGCACTCAAAGCACTTGCCCCGGTGTTCTCAATAAACGCAGGAGTGGAGGTTTCCTGCCCGCAAGGTTTGCGCTGGAGAACTGTGAAGCACGGGTTCGCCATGATCACCTCCACATTCCCATCACCGCCTCCGTTGAGATTCACGCTGGCGACAGTGCAGCGGCTTTCCGTCCAAGGGGAACCTTGCCGCGTGTACACGAATTCTATGTTATTTACGTTGTCGAGATCCCAACTTTCTATTGCGGCGGCCTCAACTACATACTTCTCGTTGTCAACCGAGACGGGCGAAGAGAAAGGAGTGGCATCCTCGATCCACCCGCGCCCTGCTCTCCTCCCGTTCACGTAAAGGTGGCGCGGGTTGGCGGCAAGATTGCTCATCGTGGAACAATACAAATTTGGGAAGTCACTTCCGGGACATTTGGTCAGCGTTACGCTCTCGCCACCACTTATCACGGAGGAGGAAGAAGTTGCGGTGGACCCTGTCAGGGTGAGACCGCTGACTAAAGGAAGGGGTTCGTCGATGATGTGTGTGCCTGGCAGCAGGTTGATAATCGTTTCAGCTCCATCGCTGATTGACTTTAGAACATCGGTGAGTTTGTCTGTAGTTGGGTCCACATTTATGGTAGTGATGGTGGCTGCAACGAGGGGCAGGGGGAAAAGCTTCATGCAGGGTTATTTAACTCAGGAGAAAAACGTTTAACAAGATGATGTGCGGAGACGTGAGGGCACAGGCAGAGGCAGGGGAAGAAGCAGGGGAAGAGGATTATAATGGGAACAGATACTACAGCGCTCAACAGAATAATTCAAATTATAATTATTATTTTTTTTTCAATATTGCCTCACACTCTAAATGCACTACCAATAGCCCAATAACAAACACCACTCATAGAGCGCAGTTTTAAGAGGCATCGTCGTTATTGCAAAAATACCTACCAACCAAACGTTTACTTTCATGAATTCTCCTCATCCTTCTCCCCCAGCTCCTCCTCCTCCTTCTGCTCCCCCCCCCCATGCATCAGTTCGACGAAGTTCTTATGGGTCACTAGCCCCATTCCCAACTCTGTCACCTCAAGCCCTCACAGTGATCTTTCCTTGTCCAAATTTCTGTCTCAATGACGAGATTGACGATTCTGAATTCTCGTCTAATTCCCCCTCCCTCACATTTGAGTCACTACTAGAAGAGAAGGTCGAGGTGGCTGACACTCTCCCCCAATCCCCATCCTCGTCCTATAAGGAAGCCGAAATACTTATTCACGTGGTGCTCGTGTGTTCCACAAAGCACAGTAGCCACGACGATGAATCTCTAAATTCCTCCTCCGTTTCCAAATCCAACTCCAACTTCACCCGCAAAGATTCCGACCCCCAAGACCCTCTCTCCACGATGATGATTCCCCTGACCGTATTCTCGAACGAAGTCCGAATAACACTCAATGAAAAATCCCTCCTGTCCATACCCTTTTTCGCGAAGCGCGTGAGAGGGCTGGAGTTCGACACCACCAATGAATCTAAATCCCCTCTCCAGCTAACCCTAACAAAAAAGATGCGGATAACCTTTCCGAACCACCGGCTGTTGCACGGATTCGCCACGGCACTGAACGAAATAGCCAAATCCGACCAGAATGCAGAATGTGCGGCGCATTCAATTAACTCGACGAACGTGTTTGAAGGTGAGTCTAGGAGAGTCTAAGAGAGGAGGCGAGCGCGTGACGGCGCACTCCACTCACACAGAACTAACCGCCCCACCCCGCCCCACAGTTATGGGCTGCTGCGCCCTCCTCCGCAGGGACGCGCTCAGGCTGAAGTGCGAACTTGCAGTGCTTAGCCAGATGACCAACTACACGAATTTCACAGCCGTGGCTCGGTACGCTAGCCAAATAGCTAATACACTTGGGGATCGACAAATACTGATGTATTGCTACGGGTTTTTGAAGAGGATCGGGGTGGAAAAATGGGTTGAGAGGGGGGAGGGGACCAGGGGGGGGAAGAGGGACGAGAGGAGGAAGATGGATTTGAAGTTTTTGGGGGACGGTTTTGATGTGAACGGGGGGAGTAGGAGGGCGATTGAGAAGCAGGACAGTGACAGGGAAAGTAGTGGAAGCAACAGCAACAGCAACAGCAACAGCAACAACAACAACAACAACAACACCAACAACAACAACAACAACAACAACAACAACAACAACAACAACAACAACAACAGTGAGCGCAAATCGCCGAGCAATTTATCGACGAAGCGGATCAAGTTCGACGTGGCGAAGAAAGAGTTCGTGTGCCAGCAGAGTGGTCGGTGCAGCATTGAGCTGTTTGCCGAGTTGATGAAGGCTGAGAAATTGAAGAAAATGCACCACTTCAAACCAACCTGCAAATTCTACCCAATTCTAGATATAAAATCTCTGGGCCCTCCGTTCGATAAGAATTTGGACCAGCTTGACGACCCGGATATCAAATCCACCACCGGATATGCCGGTATGCGGCTGTGCTACTTGGAGCGGAGGAGGGGGATGGGGCCCGACGGGAACGAGACGCATTACATCGTGTACGAGGAGGACACTCTCACAATGCTGTGCGCAGCCACCACAACAAACACCAATGGAACCTACCACTTCAGCGGCAGGTGAGCGAGCGAGCGAGCGAGCCTTGTGACAAAAAATGTGACAAAGAGTGCGAAGCGACAGAATTAACCCACTCTTAATTTACTCTTGCTCTCGTGCTTCGTTTTAAATGCCTCGCTTCGCTCGGCGCAGCGAATCGGACTTCCTCCGCCACGGGGAAAACTACCTTGGGCAAATGCGGTCCAAGATGGCCGGCACACAGTTTCATTTGTACGACCACGGAATTTCGAACAGCGAGGGAGGGACGATATTCCAGGACCTGGCACGGAAGCAGCAGGCGTTGCTCGTGTACAAGACGAATGTTTTGGGACGCGTCCCAAATGCGATGAGCTTGGTGCTGCCGAAGCCAGGCGAGCTGCAGACGTACGGTGACGAGGAGGGGGAGGGGGAGAAAGTAGACAACTCTGTCATGTACAAGGCGTACACGAACAATAAGGCAACGAAAGCAGCCTCTCAGTTCGTCGTGTTGGAAACGAAGAAACCTCGTTGGAACCCGAAAATGGAGGCGTGGACAATGGACTTCAAGGGGAGGGCGAAGTTGGCGAGCAAGAAGAACTTCCAGCTGGTTGACGTGGAGGAGGAAGAGCGGTTGTTGATGCTGTTCGGGAAAATGACCAAGAATAGGTGGTGCTTGGACTACTCCCCACCCATGAGCCCGCTCACGTGCTTGTTCGTGGCGTTGACAGCATTTTCCGCAAAGTTGGCGGTTACTTGAAAATAATTATAGAATTTTACCTATTTTACTCAGATTTCTTACGCACACCCCCGGAGAAGGTGGACTGGACAGATCCGGGGAAATTGTTGTTGCCAACCCTCGCTCTAATGGTCACAGTCTCCCAGTCTTTATCCACCAAAATCTTTTCCTCTGGCTGCACGCCCTGCTCCTGCTGACTGACCAATTTGTCCGAAGAAGTTGTGGGCACGGGACTGTCTACATTCTTGGAATTCGAAGATGAGGGGGGAATGATGTAGTTCTTGTAGTTGGACACGTTCGAGACGGGGGGGGAAGCTCGGAAAATGGCGTGCAGTGAAATAAAACAAGTACAGAAGAGGACTAGGAGGGTGAACGTCCGCAGGCAGCTAAAGAGCCAGAAGTAAAACAAACCAAACAGGAAGCTTAGATTTCGGTAGGAGGAGGTGACCACGCGCCCCTGAATGACTAATGGCGACCCTCTTCTATCGGTGAAGAATTGGTTGCCAATTGCTATTGCAGCCACTGTGAGGGATGTAAAAAGGGTACAGAGGAAGAGATCCCAGTTGTAGAAAACAGTCAGAACGATACAAGGACTCAGCAGAAGCGTGTAATTTGATCTAAAGGAGGAGACGTTTATCTTAACTCGATAGTACTCCGAGGTTAGGTTGATGGGGGTCGTGGGAAGGGCAAACGTCTGAGGGCTGAAAAAGTCGTCCCACGGGCGACTGGTTGACACCAGCGAGTGGATGTAGTTGGAAATGAATACGTGGTTCATATTGGATATATATTATAGAAGCGTAGAGTGGTAGAAGAAAAAGAATTTCAAATTTCATTTTCTAATCATCACATCAGTGCAATCAAAGTTGAAGATTTCTACTCCCAAATTCATACATATAGGAGGTTCGACATTGCTCTTCGACCCTATTTTCTCCCACCCGCCCAGAAATACACCCCTCAGCCCTCGTCTTACCTCCCCCCATCCAAATCTCAATTTATTTTGTGTTTATGGACGAACAGCTCCTCCACGGGCATAATGATGGTGTAACTTGCGTGGCGTTGCGGAGTAACGGTCATGTGGCATCGGGTAGTTATGACGGGTCAATCATCATCCACTCGACCAGCTCCAACAAGGTGGAATATCGAGCTGACAATGTTTTTGCCTTTAGTGTCACCGGTCTTTGCTATCTTCTGGATGGCTCACTTGTAGCTTGTGGCCAAGATGGTCCTAATGGTAACGGTTTGAAGGTATTCAGCCCTTCCCTCGAGTTGGTCCAGACCTTGGAGGGACACACTGGTACTGTTTGGTGCGTCACCGTCTCTCCATCAGGCTCCCATATTGCTTCCTGTGGAAGTGATAAGAAGGTGATGATTTGGTCGGAGCCGGGGGAGGGTGGCGAGTGGGCGAGAGTGCAAGTGCTCGAGGATCACACGGGTTCGATTTGGGCAGTGTGCTTCTCCCCCGACGGCAAGCAGCTGGCTACTGGAAGCAACGACAAGTCCATCAAGACCTACAGCTTCAACGAGGGAAGTGCCATCTTAGCGCACACGTTGGAGGGCCACAATGATGAGGTCTATTCCCTCTCGTTCTCTCCCGACTGCAAACTCCTTTGCTCGGGAAGTTTCGATAGATCCATCAAATTTTGGAACCCTGCCGATGGTAGCTTGGTGAAGAGCATAGACGAGGCCCACACCGATGGCGTCCTTAATAGCGTCTCATACTCCCCCAACGGGCGTATTCTTGTGAGTGCCGGTTGGGACAACACGATGAAGATCTGGGATGCTGAGACTTTCGAGCTCAAGCACACGTTCGAGCAGGAATTCACCCCCCTCCAGCTCACCATCACGGCCGATTCCAACTTCATTGTTTCGGCCAACTACGACAATACGGTTAGAATCACCCCTTGCCGTGAGTACCACCTCACGGGCCTCACCCCCATCCTCAACCTGATTCTCCACATCGTCTACAAGTGGGAGTTTGTGTCGTTTTTTTATCCAAACGAAAATACCTCACCCCTCGAGAAAGTCGTGAGGCTACTCGGCGAGTGCGTGCACGACGGCGGCTACAACGTCACCTCCGTTATCCTCTCCTTCCTCTCTCCAGCCCACCTCCCCGTCCAGATCACCCCCACAAGGTGGAAGCGCGATCCTGAGGACATCATTGCCAGGTTGCGAGCGGAAAATGATTTGTTGAGACAAAGAATTGCCGAGTTTGAACAAAGAAATGCTTCGTTGGAGGAGATAGAGGAGGAGGATTCCGAGGAGGAGGAGGAGGAGGATTTAGACTGAGTTTAAATTGGGCGAGATGATGAAATAGCGACGGACCAACCAATAAAACATTAGTGACTCAAAAATTTTGTCTCAATCCAACTTCAATCTATTACGCAAAAACTCCAGATCAAGCTCCGCGTCCGATTTCCATTCCCGCCAGTTAATCATGACCAGTTCGTAGCCCATTTTAGTCAATATTCGCCGTTTGAACTTGGTTCTTCCGTTCTCCTCTTCAATGTCTGTTCCCACTTCCTTCACATAGTGGCTCGGTCCATTAAATTCGAGCGCTACCATTTGTCCATTTTTGCGTTCGAATTTCAGGTCAATGCTGAGCATGTTGCCGTAGTGCTTTTCAAAAGGGCAGCTCTCCATTTCCCACTTCACTCCCAGCTCGGTCAACCTGCTCCCCAACTCCTGCTGCCGGTTGCTGACTTTTATATCCAGTTGCGCCTCCTCCGTTGCGGCGAAGATTTGTTTTGCTAATTTTGCAGATGGTTCGGCCCAAACAATTCGGGCTCGGTCGGTCTCAACCTCCGCCGCAGCACAAAATAGCGCGAGCTGCCGTAGCGCGAAGTCTGCGCCGAGCGTTTAGTACGTATTTTTATTAAACCAATCTAAAAGTCTCGCTCGCTCACCTGTGAATTTCATCTCGGGATCCAGCGCTCTCTGCCACAAAGTCTGAACGAAGGGCATATCCAGAAAGCCAGCAATCGCGTAACTACGGAGCGTGTTCGCCACGTGCTGCTCGGACCATTTCTCCACCCCTCCCCTCCTCCCCACCTCCTCAAACAGATCTCTATCAAATATACCGCTGTTCGAATAGGCGTGCAAAATTTGGCTTAAGTCTTGGACGTTCCCCTCCCGGATTATTCTCACTTTCTGGGCCAAAATCGCATCGAAAAGCTCGCCCGCTTTGACTTGCGCGTGCGCGAAGCTCCACAAGATGTTGATCCACTCCTTTATTTTTCCCTCTCTGACTATTCGTACATGTTGACGGGCAATTTGTCCGAACATTTCTTCGGATGCCACCGACTTGTGCTCGCTTTTGGCGAAGGCCAAAACAATGTTCGAGATTTCCTGAATCTTTCCTTCTGATGCAATCCTCTCCGCCTGCCTGGCCACCGCCTCGAACAGCGAAGGAGATCTATGGGCATTCTTCGCGAAGGCCCAGCAAATATTGCTCAGACAATGCACTGAACCCTGATCAACAATTCTCCCTCGCTCACCCTCTACAGCCTTAAAAAGTTGGTCGGACTCAACTTCGCTTGTTGCAAAGCTCCACACGATTATCGACAAATCTTGAACGTTTCCTTGTTTAGCTACTCGGTGATACTGGTTCGCCACGCTCTCGAACAACACCTTTGATTTTATGTCCAGCTTGGCAAATGCCCACAAAAGGTTTGAGAGCTCTTGAGGCTTGCCGTGCTGGGCGACTCGTGCTGATTGCGTTGCAATGCTGGCGAACAAAGGCTCAGAGCGGAATTGAACGCGAGCACACCCCCAAGCAATGTTGGCGAGGGCTTGCGAATTGCCGTTCATGGAGAGCATGTCGCGGACGGATTCAATTCCGTTGAAGTAGCTTTGGTCGTAGATTCCCAACTTGCCCAAAGAGTGGGTGATTGAGGAGAGTTGACGGGTTGTGAAAAAGTCAGAGGTTGGAGTGTTGACAAGGTGGGTGGTCGTGGTGGAGAGAAGCTCGGAGAATTTTGGGCCGGATTGCAGCCTGTTTGAGTCGGCGGGGGTCTGTATTGTTTTAGCTAAAGTTCCGAATATGTTCGCAAGGTGGATCTCATTGAATTTTAGAGAGGGGAGTTGTGTGAACAAATTTAAAACACCGGTTACATCGCCGGACCGTTTCATGTTGGTGATGCGATTGTTCATACGACGAGCAAAATCTTCATTTTTTGGGGAAGGAGTTGAGGGGAGGGAAGAGAGAAGCCGGAGGAGGGAACGAGAGCGTGCCCGTGCTTGTAGCATAGATAATCTGGTGTAGAAAAATGTTGGTCGGTTTGACACATGTAATAAGCTATCCACCGTCTTCAATACTTCACCATAATCACATAATCTAATCTAATCAATTAATTAATTATCCTACCTTCCCCAACAACCTCTCCCCTCCTTCTCGTTTGAGATCTTTTCACGAGCATATCTTTATGCCTCCTTCCAATGAGCACCACAAGTGGCTCAAGAAGCGTGATTGGCCCACTGTACGAGGAGCCATGACTCACCCAGATCGGGACGATGATTTGCTCAGGAGAAAGTACAAGGAGAGAGATGAGCATGGACGACTGCCACATCATTGGATGGCAGCGAAAGCTCAGACACACACACATGTTCTTGCCCATGTGGGCGTGGAGTCGATTTGCTTGAATTACAAGGCCCTCACCACACGAGACAAGGAAGGCAAAACCCCCCTCGACATTGCCAGTAGGAGTGGAGCCTGTGCTGAGATCATCGGCTTGCTCTCCCTCACTCCCGAGGAAGTTCGTTCGTTGGGTAGTAATGAGATGCTCCGCTTGTACGCACCAGTGTCTTATGGGAGGGGTACGATGGATGGGTGGATCGAATCACGATCGTATGCACGATGACGAGTTGGTGCGTGAAGTGCTCAAATACGGCAATTCTGATCTTCTTCGAGGTATTGCTTGCAATAGCCAGGTAGGTATACAGCGACTCCCTCTTGTTTCTAGCTCTTCGAATGATCCATCGACACCCACTTTCCCTCAAGGCTACCCAGGAACAAGGCCTCACGACCCTCCAGGTTGCTGAGCACCCCAAATTCAATGCGTGCAGTGAGATCCGAAACTTCCTCCGACTCACCCCCAAGTACATCTCCCGCACCCCCTTCCCCACCCTCCTCCTCCAATCCCTCCCCACCAAACACCACGAGATCTACGGCCCCTACAACACCGTCTGCCAGTTCTTCAAGCACATGAAGTACGACAAGGCCGAGCTGGTCGAAATTGATTCCGTCCTCAAGCCGGCTCGCAAATGCGATGTCTGTAGCTCCCTCCCCGCCAAACCGTGCGCACGGTGCAAATGCGCGTTCTACTGCTCCCCCTCTTGCCAAAAGTCAGCGTGGAAGAAGCACAAGAAGACGTGCAAAGCGCCGACAAGTCCGCCGGCGACTGAGGCAGAATTGCGGGTTTTGCACAAGGGCATGCACTTCTTGAACCGGTGCATTCAGGAGAACGGCGCCGGCGACGGACCCACAAGTGTAGTATTAGATTTCTTGAGAATCGACTCGGCGTAGAAACTATGTGTGGTGGCTAAAAATTTATGACTACTCCAGGAAATTCTTGCAACTAAACATATTGCAACATTTAAGTACAAACAACCACCATTTCTCCAATACCTTCTTTAATTTTGACTTGGCAAATCTTTCGCAAAAACTTCGTGTGCAAATTGCCTGTAAAAGTGCGGCGCCACCATGTCGTTCCACTTCCCCATAGCTTCGCTCAGGGTTCCAAATTCTCCTTTGCTCCCGTCTCCGCCTCCGCCTCCGCCTCCGCCTTCGCCTCCGCCCCCCCCCTCAACTTTCTCATCTCCCACAACGCAAGCAACGCTCTCCACCTTTGCCTCCCTGAACTCCATCCCCAACCCCACCCCCAGATCCTCCACGCTCGCCTGCAAGAACATCAGGTACCCCTTCTCCGCTATCATGTTTTTGGCCGCAACGGTGAACTGCTCTCCGCTGCTGCTGCTGCTGCTGCTGCTGCTGCTGCTGTCACCCTCACCCTCACCCTCTGACTGCCAGCTGACTGGAATCTGCTGCACGTCGACGAACGTTCTCATGACCCTTGTGAAGCCGAGCAAATGGCTGAGTTTCTTGGAGCTGATGCCGGCGACGCAGCTGACTACAATGTTCTCGTTGACAGCAGCCACGCCGCCGGCGCCCTTCCGACCTTGTTTGTCTTTATTTTTTTTCGTCGAGGAGTTGGCGTCCTTGAGCTGGTTCCCGAGGGCACGAAGATGCTGCGGGGCGACGGCAATGATTATTACCTTTGTCCAGCGCGAAATTTCTCCCGCATCGGTCGTTACGTAAACGCCGAGTTTCTTGTACTGAGTGCGGTGCGCGGCGAATAATGATTAGTTGAAAAAAGGGCAAGAAAAAGGAGAATCACTGAATCGGCCGTAACTCCAACGTATGGAGATTTTAGAAGCGAAAAATTGGGACATGGTGTTGTTCAGGGACGGTCCAGATCGGGGTCATGTTTCTCACCTTCGCCACCTTCAACTGATCCCTCGACGCCACCATCAAACTGCTTGGTGGCCAACCCCAGCTCAAGAAGGTCTCTAATATTAAGCACCCCACTTGGCCGCAGCCAATCAGCCCAATAATGCACAATTCTCGTTTGTCGATGTTCTCTACTTCTGGAGTTGACGCCACGCTCAAGGAGTGGTTGGAAGCGAACGATTGAACGCTGCCAGTCACCGATACGTTGTCGTTGTCGTTGTCGTCTAATGTGTCGAAGCTGCTGTTTCTTCTCCGTTTTTGGAGCGATTTTTCAAAAAGATTCGTGATCTCGCTGGCCCGATCGGTGAACATCTTCATTTCTCTGGTGGTTCGGATAGCCGTGATTGCTGCGCCGGCGATAAAGAGAACTGCGCCGAGCGAAGCGAGGCGCATTTAATCGAAGGACGGGCGAACCAAGCGAACCAAGCGAAGCAAGCGAAGCAAACGAATTGAGTGGGTTAGTGTATTAGTGGATGTAGCCATTATGTTTGTAGCCATTTCGCGGAATTCATCTCTCAGTACCTTGCGTGGCAATTATTTTGACAGCATCTTGCCGTGAGCGTGAGGAGACTTCAACAGCTGGTGAGAGTTTTAGCAGTCCTTCGAGTGACCGAACCATGTAGTCAGGATCAGTTAAGTTGGTCATTTTTCACCAATTTTTGGGAGTAAATTCTTATGGTTTCGCAAGGAGAGGTACGTTCTGTGTTTGGGGTGCGTGCCGCAGATGGAATTAGTTTGATTTTTCTTATTTATAATTTTCAAAATAACACCCTGTTCCACTGAACAAGATCCTACATCCACAGTGCGGCATGCCTAAACCTCTCCCTTCGATAGGGGAGGAGAGGTCCGCACGACAAGTTGTTCGTAGAGCATCATCTTCAAAGTCGCTTTCCACAACAGCAGCAGCAGCAGCAGCAGCAGCAGCAGAATCAGAGACAACACAGGTCGAAGAAATCGACAATAGTGATGACAAGAATGTTGCCATTGTTGCGGACGTCA
This sequence comes from Parmales sp. scaly parma, assembly GCA_030267985.1. Classification (NCBI taxonomy): domain Eukaryota; class Bolidophyceae; order Parmales; species Parmales sp. scaly parma. Next base: position 10,053 of record BRYC01000035.1, on the reverse strand, counting down.
ACAAAAAAGCTAAGAAGAACAGGTCCACGACCTTTATGGCGTTCGGGAAGATGAAGGCTGTGTCAAACAAGGATTTTAAGCAAATTGTTGGGAGGGGAAACGCCAAGAAGTTCTTCATGGACAACACCCCGCGGTGCAGGGGGCTGCCAGTCGGAGCTTTCTCCGACGCCGTCGACCGAAAGACGCTCACAACCTACTGTGCCAAGAACAACGTTGACCAGAAGATGATCGAAAAACTTTACAAAAATTACCAAGGAGACATTGAGAGCGCGTTCCACAAGGACGGGTCTAAGAAGAAGTGGTACGACATGAGCTTGGATTTGATGCTCGAGCCCTTCTCCGCGAGTCGGATCGAGCAGGTGAGCGAGCCGCGAGCGAAGCAAACCGCGAAAGCGAGCCGCGAGCGAAGCGAAGCGAAGCGAGCTAGTCACACTAGTGTTCACACTTTTCCACTCAATTCCAGGTTGCTTACATTGTGCTGTCGCACTTGTTCAGCAGGGAGTTTCCTGGCCTGTCCCCTCACGATGGCAAGGACCCGAGGGGAATGTCGTTCTGCAGGTTCATTATATACAGCTGCGAGCTGGCGAAGAAAAAAGATTTTGAAATGTTCAATTTGTTCTTCGAGTGCTTGCTGGCCAAGACGAACGTCAACCCGGTTTACAAGATAAACTTGGGAATGATGCGTCAGGTGAGTGCGTGGAGCCATATGCGAGCCATATAATTAAACTAAACTGAACTAAAACTAACGTTGTCCCACGTGTTCTGTTCTTCGCGCAGCTGTTCAAGGTGATCCACTCCGTGGACGACTCCGAAATGACGTTCTTGACCGAGCTGTTGCCCCACAACGGTGACCACCTGACCTGGGCCACCCTCCTTCTCCACGCGTTCAAGTATCCTCCAATAATGTGGCCCGTGATCGAGTTTCAGGTGAGTGAGTGAGTGAGTGAGTGAGTGAGTGAGTGAGTGAGTGAGTGAGTGAGTGAGTGAGTGAGTGAGTGAGTGAGTGAGTGAGTGAGTGAGTGAGTGAGTGAGTGAGTGAGTGAGTGAGTGAGTGATTGAGTGATTGAGTGATTGAGTGAGGAGTGAGTGAAAAAGCGAGTGAAAAAGCGAGTGAAAAAGCGAGTGAGTGAGTGGTGTAGAAGATGGGACCAGACGAGACTAACACTGCTGAACCTCTCCGCCCCGCCCCGCCCCGCCCCGCTTCATTCGCTCCGATAATTCATATTCTGGCAGCGCGTCTGGCGTCGGCGTATATTCGGGGAGCAATTTTGGGACTCGGAGCTAGGCGCGAAGCACCTGAAGGGGTCCGAGTACGCCGAGGCGAAGGTCAAGTACGGCATCAGGGTGGAGGACTTCGGGCTTTTCAGGGGGTTGGAGAGGTTGGGGGAAGCGTGGGTCGTTGCGGCGAAGGTGAGCGAGCGAAACTCGAGCGATGCATCCCGTAAAATGGCTACAGACGGCTATATCTGCAGGGCCCCCGGAGAGACGGGGCAACCTTCGAACCGCACGCGCGCTAGGTGAGTGGAGAGGGGAGGGGAGAGAAGAGAAAGAAGAGAAGAGAAGAGAAGAGACTGACAAGTTAGACCAAAACATAGCCTTTTTTCAATGAATTTCAGGTCTCAGGAATCGACTGGCCCCCCGCAGGGGCCCCCGGAGGGACGGGGCAACCTTCGAATACAGCACTTGCGGCGGACCCTCCAGGCCGAGCGCAGCGGAAAGGGGGTGGGGTGGGGGGGTCTCCCCCCCTCCACAACAAAAGTAATTCTACACCTCAAAAAACTACTGTGGAAAAGAATGGCGATTTGGACGCGGGTGGATGTGGATGTGGATGTGGATGTGGATGCGGAATTGGCGCTCGCCTTATTCCAGCTCGCAGAGGTGGTGGAAGTTTCCTCGTTCTTCATTCCGATGATGATCGAAGAGGGGAAAGGCGGGTGGCCAAAGCAGAAGCTGCATCTCCTCCCGCTGTTGCTGCTACTGCTGCTGCTCCCCCCCCTCGGAAGCATCTCCTCCCCTAACTCCACCTCCTCCTCCCTCCCCCCCCCAGCACCCCCCCCCCATAATCCGCGACCTCGACCGCTCCTCAATACTACTAAACTAACCCAACATTATTCCACTACTCCAATTCGTATTCTTTTCGAATTTTTTTGACTCGCTTCATTCTCATTCGTTTTGCTCGTTTTGCTCTTGATTCATTTAAATGCGCACAAACTCGACTCGAATTGAATTCGCTCGGCTCAGGCGGTTGTCACCGATTGCCTCAAGGCGAAGAACGGGATGCCTCCGTTGAATTGGAAGAGCCTTGAAAGGGAGGAGGTGGCGCTGGTTTTGAAGGATAGGTTCGGGTTCCAGCGAGCCTACCACTACCTGGGCTTGCTAGACATGAGCGAGCCCCACGTCTCCGCAACAAAAGATTTCGTTGTGGCAGAATCGTGCGGCAAGGGGGAGAAGCTCTACTGTCTGTTCAACAAAAACGACTTCGCGTACAACGTGTACACCGGCTCGTCGGCGTGGGACAACGTGTACGACCAGGAGCGGTTCGACCACAAGCAGCTGGAGGTGAGCGAGCTAAGCGAGCGTGACAGAAAGTGTGTGACAGAAGAGTGCGAGGCGACGACTAACCCACTCTTTAAATGCACATAATATCGCACCTTATTCGCTCGGCGCAGATGAAACTCATCGAGGAAGCGCTTGACAGGCAGGAGGAGCTGGAGAGGATGGGGATGGTGGATGATAATATCGACGATGAAATGATCATCAAGGCGGCGATGGACAAGTTGAGGAGGGAGGAGGGCGAGGAGGAGGGAGGGGAGGGGGAGGAGGTTGTGGAGGAGGAGGGGGG
>BRYC01000034.1:125480-142554 GCA_030267985.1 Parmales sp. scaly parma | reverse complement strand
GGGGGGGGGGGGGGGGTTGTCTGAGTATTTTTAAAAATCAAAGCTAACACCTAATGCAACTCTTCTATTAATTGAGCAACCGAGAGGACTGTGTCGTTGCATTTGCCCACTATTTGAATACCAACCTTGGTGTGTGGATCTAATGGGCTCGGAATTGGTATCGAGATGGCGGCCAAGCCCGCGAGGTTCACCCCCACGGTGAATATGTCTTGGCCGAGCTCTTCAATTTCAGACTTTTTGTTGTTGTCGTCATTGTTGTGAATGAACTCAGTGGTTGTTGAGGTCGGGTAAATCAATACGTCAACGTCTGTAAGCCAATCGTCGAAGAGCTTGGTGACGTTTGATCGGACTTTTGTAGCGGCGTTGTAGTAACCACCTCCAGGTATCGATCCACCGCGGGACAGTACTGCTGTGCCGCAGAGGATTCTCTTGACCACCTCAGGTCCGAAGTGTGCGGACCGAAGCTTGGCGATTGACTGCTTGAAGGAGGATTTGGTGGAATTTGTTTCGTTCTCGTTTTTGGCGCCGTAGCGGACTCCGTCGTAACGAGAGAGATTCGAAGATGCTTCAGCACAGGCAATCACGTAGTAAGCGGGGAGGGAAGCTTGGATAATTTGGGTGGAGGCGGGGGTGGCTGGAATTTTTGTTGACATTTTTGTTGGGAGGGAATCGATTACTTTCAGCCAGGTGGATGTAATGAGTTGGGGGGTTTCCAGGATGTTGTAAACCTCCGGAATGCCGATTCTCAGCTTGTCTATTGTTTTAATTGTTTGGGGGTGTGAGGGGGGGGAGGGGGGAAGTTGGGTCGTCATATCATTGTCGTCGGTGCCCTTAATCACGTCAAAAACAATTTTAACGTCAGAAACGCAATTGCCAATCACGCCCACTGTATCGAGTGAGCTCGCGTAGGCAATCAGACCGTGGCGAGACACGCTGCCGTAGGAGGGCTTGAAACCAACTAAGCCGCATATTGCTGCCGGTGTTCGAACAGAGCCACCAGTGTCTGTTCCCAGGGAAACAACTGAGGTTTTGTTTGCCACCGAGGCAGCGGAACCCGAAGAGCTGCCGCCTGGGAGATAGAAGGTTGGTGGGTGGGTGGAGTTATCTATTTTCAGGTATGCTGGGGGTGTGGGTGTGGGTGTGGGGGTGGCTGTGGCTGTGGCTGTGGCTGTGGCTGTGGCTGTGGCTGTGGCTGTGGCTGTGGCTGTGGCTGTGACTGTGGCTGTGGGGGTGTTGGATCCTGTTCCACCCATACCAAATTCATCCATGTTGGTTGAGCCGAGGATTATTGCTCCAGAACTTTTTAATCTGGAGACTACCGTTGCATCAAAGGGAGGGGAGTAGGAATCTAAAATCGAAGAATTGGCTGTGGTTGGAGATGATTTGAGGGAAAGGTTGGATTTGATGGATATTGGAATGCCATCTAAGGCGGAAAGTGGGGATTGAGATTTGAACCGTTGGGTGGCAGCCGCGGCATGAGGGATCAGGGTTTGGAGGGGAGTGAGGGTGAGGTACTCGTTATGAATTGAGTTCGCCGCGGTTTTGTGCATGGAAGTGAGGAATTTTGTTGGTGTTGTTGAGCATGTTTTAAAAATTGTCGAGATGTTTTTTATCGATTGCATGATTGATTGGTTGTAGAGTAAATGTAAGTTATAGGTCGAGTCTATTGAAGGATTGTGCTTGAGTGAAATGTCCAGATTGAGAATCGTTCACGAGCCCCGAGGTGTGCCGAGGCTCTCGGCGCTCCGAGATCTTCGCTCCAAAACCACTCTGATGATAGATAATGTATTTTTGAACATATTATGAATTTAAACCTCCTTTCACACCCCAGAACAGGTCCTTCTGAAACGGCTTTTGCTGCTGTGGACTCTCTTCCCTCTACGCTAAACTTTGTAACACCTTCACCAAAAAATTTCTATATGTTTGATGATGATTGCGATAGCATGGGCAGCAACAGCATTACAGATAGTATGGGCGATGCTGATGCTGAAATGTGCGAGATCTTTCAAACAAGTGGGAGTGGGAGTAGAGGTGAAAGTGGAAGTGGTAGACAAAACCAAAATGATCTCAAAGACGTGGGGAACACTCGGTGCCCCCCTTCCCCCATCCCCTGGTGGGGGGGCAACCAGCAAGGCCAGAAGCGGAGTTTCACAACTGGCTTTCCAACCATCAACGACGGTGGCAGGTCAAGCGCAGTGTCAATCCCTCGCCCGGAAAACCCTCACGCGTCTGATTTAGAGCGTAGCTATGGAGAGGACAATGTTATTAGAGGGAAAAAGCGCAAAAATAACAATAATGGGTACGAAGAAAACAAGTCCAACATAACAAATTTTAAACTCAAAACAACTGACACACACACCACCACCCCACCCGTCCCTCACAGAAACCCACGTTCTCGGTCCAACTCCACCAACAACCCCAACCTCCAACATAGTGCTTCACCCAACTTGAACTCGCCCAACTTGAACGCCGTTCGGAACAGACTACACAACATTGCCCCCCTGAGACTCTCGTCGTCTGGGGACATGATGCACGAAGCCACACCCGCGAATTCACCAAGTTCGCCAATGTACTATTTCTCCAACCACCACAATAACAATCACGTCGCCTACCCTGGGTCATCGTTGTCAGCATCAGCTGCGGCATCTCCGTCGCTGTCGTCCTGCAGCCCCTTGCTCGGATTGCCCAAGTTCCTTCGGTCCAACAATGATAGAAACAACGACGGGCCTTCATCAGTCTCCTCGTCGTTGTCGCTGTCGCCTGGGTTGGGAGGGGGGGGATTCGGGGGGCGACGCGCATACAGCAATAATGACAACAACAACAGAAGTCATTCATTCTGTTCCCCTCCGCTCAACACTATTCGACCCTCTCCCTTGAGCAACAATAATAGTAACAATTATCAACTGCAGCTGCAGCAGCCGATACAACCGCTGTGCCAAACAAAGGGCTTTGGCGAAGGAAACTTCATTCCATCGGTTAGTACAAACGATCAACCCAACTGGCTTCTTCCTGTCCCTCCACCTTCAACAAACAAAGTCCAAAACCAATTACAGCAACAACAACACCAACAACAACTGCCACAACAACAACAAAACAACTCATTTAACAACGTTTCATTTACGCGAAAGTTCATTCAACTTCACGTGGAAGAGAACGAAAAAGAGAAAAAAGTAATGTCTTAGATAAATAGCTTAATATACGCACTTTACAAAGATTGCCAAGAAACTGAACCAATTCAATCCTCAATTTGGTTAAGGTTAGTTGGGTTAAATTTTCTCCAATTATCTTAGGGTCATAAAATAAATTGTTTCCGGACAAACAACCAACTTGTCATTCCAGTAACAAACCGTATCTTTTCGTCTACACCTGTTGTACTACACCTAGAAGTTACATTTCCTCAGTGACACCGTGGCTAGAAACCGCGGTTCTCTAAACCTTGCTCAATACACTCCTCCTCCGTGAGCTGAATATGAGATGACTTTCGCTTACTGCTCCCTCAGCTTCACCATTTCGTTATAACCATTGGATTATCCTCACGTATCTTGCTCAAAACAATCACCAAAACTCTAACAAGACTCGTGTTCCTCCCAAATTTACACTTGTGTTTGATACTCTCAATCTATAATAATAAAGCATGGATTGAATTCAGCATGGATTGAATCCATAGTGGGGCGTAGAGGCTCTATATCTAAGTACCCCTATACCAGTTCGATTAGTTTTTGCATGAGTAACCTCTTCATGGCGACCCGCCCCGTATCAAAACTTGTACTTTTCCTCCCTATTTACGGATATCCTCGTTTTCTCAAACGAACGTCATATCTGTGAGCTACCTTAGTGTAGTCCCTTTGAGCTCGCTAAACTTCCAAGGGTATCCTCACCAACCTCAAACAAACCAATTTTGTTAAAAAAAAATAAAAAAAAAAATTACATTTTATCGTTGAAACATTGTTCAACACCTAAGCATACACCACACCACCCCCAACTCTGATCATGCAGAAGTCACGTAGACCCGCGGTAAGTAGTCGACGACTCGCCCACAAGATTAGAAATTAATTTCTAACTCAGTTAATCCATGCCATGCCCCTACCATAGGATACCCCTTTTAAGCAGCAGAAATTGAAGGCTTGGCAGCCGATCCTGACTCCATCTTATGTGATAGGATCATTTCTGCTGCTCGGTGCTCTGTTCATCCCAATTGGTGTTGTTTTAAAGGGCCAGTCTGATGGTGTGGTTGAGTATTCTCAGCAGTACGACGGTGCTGGTTCCATTCACACGGAGTGCGGGATCACTGAAGCCAACACAAACCAGGAGTGCACAATCGACTTCACCGCAAATCAAAAAATGGAAGAGCCTGTTTACGTGTATTATGAGCTGTCGAACTTCTACCAGAACCACCGTCGCTACGTCAAGTCAATCTCCTACAAGCAACTTCAGGGGAAGACCGACTCGGCCGACGTTTCCTTCACTGACGATTGTCAGCCCTTGCAGTACATAACCAAGCCGGATACAACCAATCCGGATACAAGTAAACAAATTCTCCTCAGTCCATGTGGGCTGATTGCCAACTCTCTCTTCAACGACGTAATTTCGACAACGACTGAGTCGATAGCCGCTGGGTTCGGCATGAAAGAAGAAGGGATTGCGTGGGAATCTGACGTTGAGGAAAAGTACTTGCAGCCCGATGGTTTTAAATATGAAGAGTGCTTCGACACAGTTGGCGACTCCAACTGTTCCACCTTGTGTAATCAAGAAGGTTGGTGTGGTACTGCAAAAGAACCCTACGTCGACGCGGACAGCAAGAAGTACGCGTTCTTTTATCCGGATGATATCAATATTCAGTACTTATACGAGAGCTATCCAGAGGTTGTTTCCCCCATTGAGGGAGTCAAGAACGAGCACTTTATTGTGTGGATGAGAACTGCTGGCCTGCCGAAATTCAGGAAACTATACGGCATCATAGAGAAGGATATTGAGAAAGGCGAGACAGGTGAGTGGTGTGAATATTTATGGAATGGATTGTTTGCAACTTTTAATTAACACAATCCAACCCAATCAATCCAAATTCAATTCAATCCAATTCAACACAAAAGTGTCATTCACTATCAAGGCCAACTTCGATGTTATGAGGTTTGGGGGCACGAAATCTCTCGTTATCTCCACCACCTCCTTCTTCGGAGGCAAGAATCCCTTCCTCGGCTGGTCGTACATCGTCGTTGGGGGAGTTTGCATCTTGTTGGGAGCCGCCTTCGGTGCAAAGCATATGATGAACCCCAGGAGGCTTGGCGACACTCGCTATCTTGTTTGGAAGGAAGCTTGACACTCGCTATCTTGTTTGGAAGGAAGCTTAAATTAATTTACTTCGAACTATAGACACAAATTCGTTGTTTTGCACTTCATATCAAATTTTGCAGTTTGTTTTTGCGATTACAAAAAACGTGAGGTCCAAGAAAATTTCATAAAGATATATTAAAGATTTCTCAAAGATTGTGCGCAAACATATGTTCGCAGCAAAAGTCAAACTTGTCTCCTTTGGCCAGTACCCAAAATTTAATAAGTGCAAAAATGCTGTCACAGCTGTCTACCCCTTCGCCGGTGTAATATTCCGGTGCTATTCTCCGCAGCTCGTGGATTTTGAACCAGGGGATACGAGAGAAATCGTGGTGCTCAACGTGCAGCAATATGTTGAAGTTAAGCCAGTTCCAAATGCTGCTTCCGTAATAGCTAATTGTTGGCTGGCTTTGGAGCTCGTCGGAGTTGTTTGAGCTGCAGAGATGCTGTAAGATCCAGAAGCCGAGGTAGGGGTGGGCAAAACCTCCGACACTGCGCCACCAAGCGAAGCGAGATTGTGCGTGCGCATTTTTAATGGTTAATGGATCAGGGGGGAGGCGAGCGAGCCAAAAAATTGAGATAATGTTAGTTTAGTAGTGGCTCGTATTCTCGTCTTCATCAAGGCTCGCTCGCTTCGCTCGCTCACCTGTAAAAGCCGCTCATTATCAAATAGTAACATGATTTTGTCCCCCCGCCGTTGAAACTAATCACGAACCAGAACATGACGCACGTAGCGAGAGTTTCGATGGAGAAGTGCTTGATTTCTCGCACGTTTGCGTTTATGTTGTAGTACGCACAGCGGAACAGGCTGTACATGTATGCCACGGGAAGGAAAAATGCTGCGGTGGACACCCAAAGGACTGACCCGAGAGGGTTGTTGAGGCGCTCGTGAGGTACCCGCTCCCATATCCAGAACAAAGCCTGCCGATCTATGTCACGCTCTGTGCCAGCGTTCACGTGGTGTCTCGCGTGTCCGCCAGACAAGTAGTAGCTGAACCAAGGGAGCGCGCTGCGCCGAGCGAAGCGAGATTGTGCGCATTTTTAACGAAGCACGAGAGCAAGAGTGGGTTAGGAGTTGGTTAGTCGCTTCGCACTCTTCTGTCACGAGGCTCGCTCGCTTTGCTCGCTCACCTGCAACTCGAAGCCAGCAACGCCAAACCCTTTCTCCCCCGCATGTTGCTGTGCATCAGAATGTGATTCATTGTTTGATACCCGTAGGCGCAAAACGATCCCACCGTCGCTGACAACAGATTGTTCAGCCAATAGGAATAATTTTTTAACTCAACCGCAATCCACACCTGCAGAACCACCAAGCCAAATACAGTGAGAAAAGTTACATATGAATCATCTATCCGATGTATTGCTCTGATCTCGTTCCCATACTTGCGCAGCATTTCCGTTCTACGCCCCAGGTGAAAGCGCGTCGCAGAGGGTCGAACAATTTGCGCTTCCAAAGTGCTTATTTTAATCTGCTTCTTGTATTCGCCTTCGAGCTTCATTATAATTTCGTCCGTTATCCGCGAATCACTGCATGCCTGGACCAGCGCAACTAGGCGCTCAAGACCTGTGAACCATTTGTCCGTTTGGTGCTTTGTCAAGGAAAATGGATTTGGAGTTGGAGTTGGAGAAGGTGACTGAGACTGGGCAGCTAAATTGGTGGAATTCTTTTCATGGAGTGACTTTTTGGCATTGGCTATGAGCTGGCGACTGTATGCAGCACAGGACAATGCCTTGCTCAACGATTCCTTGGACGAGAAATCAACCAGGTAATTGAGAATTTTGAATGCTCTTGTAGACAATTGGATCCAGTTTTGAGATAAGTTATCTGAACTCAGATCTGGGGGGGACCAGCTCTTAGAACCCTCAGTCATGTGATTTTTACTACAAATATTACAAAATTACAAAGGTAAGAAGGTGTGAAGTGCTGAAGCCGAAAGCCGAAACAAAAACTTTTTTAAAAACTGGATTTAAAATAAAAAAACCATCAACGACATCACGACACATCATCTTCTCCCTCACGAATGGCTGCTTCCATACATTCAAATTCAAAATCCAATTCAAGGAATTCCAACACCCGGCGTCGGCCCCCCCCCAAAACTCCCCGTCCCCAGGAGGTCAACCAAAACCAATCCAAAGCTTCCTTCAGGCTACAACTTTTGGTTGCACTAATTGCATTCCTTGTCTCTTACAAGCTCGTGTTGCCGAAACCCCCCTCCCCCACATATACCAATGTCCAAACTTTCATGGACAGCCTCCCCCCAACTCTTGGCCCGTCCGCTACCCAACTCAAACTCCTCAAAAAGCTCCTCCCCCCAGACGAAACAGAATCCAAAGTGCTCACTCATTTCTTGACAAAGATAGATGAGCACCCTGAGGATCCCAATCATTATGCCAATTCGGGCAACACGATTGTTAGATTTGCTGAAGACCACATGGCCCTCAATCCAGCTTCCCACTTTTCTCAGCGTTACCCTCTCTACTACTACTACAAAATGGCGTTCAACTTCTCGCTCTACCACTTCAACAAGGCAATAACAATGTCCAATCAGTACGGAGCTCACTACTCGCTCGGTTTGCTGCTGAAGCTGCATGGCGACTTGATCTTTAACGACGACACAAACAACGTTGCGTCTGACGCGAACAGCGTTGGCTATGAGCATTTGTGTAAGTCGCAGGAATCTTTCACCGGCTACATGAAAAGGGACGTTAAGAACTTTCCTGGCTGCATGAACGGCGTGTCGATCGTCGATCAGGATGAAACGAACGTGGTGAAAATGATCAAGGTGGAATTAGTGGAATTAGAGGAGGAACGGTTGTGCACCCCAACAAACATCTACTTGAACAAGGTCAACGATGCGACAATTGACGGGAGGGATGGGATTGTCTACTCTGTGGGCAAGTGCGAAGTGTATCAATTTTCCCACGGCTGCTACATGCCGTACTTCAGGCAGTTTGCTCCGGTGAGGAAACAAGTTTTTAAGTTGAAAAAAGCCTTCTCGATGCTTCAATTATCGGGGGGTCAGTACTACCACTTTTTGCTGGAGGGTCTGTCGAGATTGTTGTTGCAGGCGGATTCGTTGCCCGGGGAAGATTACGTGTTGCTGTTGCCTTCCCCCCCCCCTGGTGGGGGGGGGGGGTTCATTCAGGATGCATTGAATATAGTGATGCAAAATCGGCCAGAAGTGATGAAGAAGTTTGGTCGGATATTGGCCTACGATGTGAATTTGAAGTACGAGGTGGAGGAGCTCTATTGGGTGGACTGGCGTTTTGCACAAAGCAACAACAGCAATGAGGATGAGGATGAGAATGCGGCGAGCTGCGAGTTCGCTCGACAACTTCTCCCTCCCGCAGCTGGCGTGCGCTTGGTGAGGGACGCTCTGCTACCTCCGTCCATCTCCAATTCCAAAACCATAACCAAACCTAAATCACTCGTTCTGATCGCTAGGGACTCCAAATCATTTCGCAGCTTTTTACACGAGGAGGTCGTTATTTCCGCATTGGAATCACTCTCAGAAGAACTCGGTTTAAACTTTGTCGTTTACAGGGGCGGACTACAAAGGGCAATTGACTTGTTTGCTGAAGCGAGCATCGTGGTTGGCGTCCATGGGGGAGGGTTGGCAAACATTGTTTTCTGCCCAAAGAGTGCAAAAATCTTTGAGATTTCCCTTATGGAGGATGAATTCAAGAGTTTGTACAGAAACATTGCGAGCTACGTAGATGTTGAGTATTACAGCTTTGGGTTGATGCAACCAAGCTTGTTCGATAGTAAGATAGCGATTGATGTGGAGGGTTTGGTGGATCTTATAAAAATCAAAAACAGTTGAATGAGAATCTGCATTTTTTATTTATGGTTGGGGGGTTTAGAGAGAGCCTCTGGTTGACCGCCGGAGCGGGGCAGACGCGGCCTTCGTTCGCTTTGCCGCAGCCTTCTTCTTGGGGGCAACTTTCTTCTTGGGGGCAGCCTCCTCGGCTTCCTTCTTCTTGGGGGCAACTTTCTTCTTGGGGGCAGCCTCCTCTGCTTCCTTCTTCTTGGGGGCAACTTTCTTCTTGGGGGCAGCCTCCTCGACCTCGACCGATGCCTTTCTTTTACGAACGACCTTGGTGGGGGGGGCCACGGCTGCCTCCTCTGTCTCAACGGACGTTTTCCTTGTTGATCGCCTCGCCTCTTCGGTTTCGACTGACGATTTCCGTTTGGTTTTGGTGGTGGTGGTGTTTTTGGTGGTGATTTTCTTCGCCGCCGGCTCAGGATCAGATTCTACCGACGCTTTCCTCTTTCGGGTTGTCTTCTTCGCTGCAACCTCGACAACCTCGTCCAAATAATTAATTCCGAGAGCCGACAACTTGGATTTCTTTTTCAAAATCCTGTTAGTCTGTCTGCTGCCCAAGCTGCTGATCTCCTTAGCCGTCTTCTTCCTGTTCACGCCCTCAATGGCCTTCTTCTTGTTTCCTTGTACATTGCTGAACGCCTTGCCATCGAACATGTTCATGTGCACATCTTTGACGTCCAGAACGTTGCAATCTAGCCTCCTGTCCATCAAAAAGTAACCGGAAAGGACATCCGCGACAATTGCAGCAGTCTCATGCTCACCAAAATCAACAAACGCGTAGCCCTTCGATCGACCACTCTTCTTGCTGCGGGACAATTTCATCCGAAGAACATTGCCAAATTGAGTCAGAAAGGAAGTGATCTCCTTCTCCTCGAAATCTATGGGAACATGGCCAATGTAGATTACTCCAGACGGCGTTGATTTAGATTTGGGAGATTGGAGGGTGGCTTTGCTCTTCTTGTTTTGCTTTTGTTGTTTTTTTGGCTGGCGTTTCTTTGTTTCGTTGGTGGGGGGTGGTTTGTAATCGTTGTCAGAGTCGTCACTGTCCCAGAGTGGACTGCTGAAATCAGGTTTCATATTGAATTGCGAGGGAACGTAAACTTAATGCAGAATATTTGTGTGGTCCCTTCCAATTTTATTTCCCTGAGCACCTTGGGGAAGTGTGTAAAGACATGAACACATCACCCCTTACATTTTGAAGGTTGACGCAATGAAGTTGATGTTGTTAATTTTGCGACTATTTACTGTTTATTCGTTCGTCAATCGAGCATCAACGAAATCTCCCACAAGACTCACTGCTGCAGTTGTCACCATCGAAGTGGTGGGGAAGGCTGGGGGTGGTGAATCGAGCCTGTGGGCTTCTGGGATCAATGAATATAGCAAAAGGCTCAAACCTCACCTCACTCTTTCACATAACTTCCACAAGACCGATGAAGCACAGCTGAAAAAGTTCAACGATCTTCTTGGCAAGCGTCACGGTTTAATCGTCCTTGATCCTCTTGGCTTAAAGGTTACGTCTGAAGAGTTCGCAACCCAGATGTACAGCAAACTGGAGAGCGGCGGAAACCGCCTTTCTTTCATCATTGGGGGAGCAAGTGGTCTTCCCGTGTCTCTTCAACCACATAACCTTCCTAAAAATGATTACACCGCCTGCTTGAGCCTTTCCGACCTTACGTTTACTCACTCGTTCGTTCGACTCCTCCTGACAGAGCAAATATACCGATCAACACAAATAAAGGCTGCTACAGGCTACCACAAATAATAATCACCAATAATATTATCAGTTTAAAATGCTCGCGAGCTCTTCTTTAAACATCTCCTTCCACAGAAAGTCCTGCCCGCTCGGTGCAAATACAAACACTTTAAATCCCACATCCTTAACTCTAAAACCTTGTTTATCGGTCAACTGCTCTGCGTTTTCAATTCCAACGTTGTCACTCTCGTTTCCAAATTTCGAATTCTTCAACCCGACTTGGGTCATGAATGCGGCAATCACGAACGATACAAAAATGTTGAAAAACAACAACCCAACTATGTACGTGAACCCCATGAAGAAGATCGTCACGCCGACCTTTCCCCAACTTGACCTATCACTAAACCCGTCTATCATTTCCGCGTGAGGCTGACTCACGAGAACGCTCATTAGGGTTCCAATAGCCATGAGCACGTCGTTGAAGTTGAAGACATCCAGGAAGTTGTCCATGTAGTCGTCATCATCATCATTCCCACCGTGAATCAACCCTCCGAAAGCTTGCACTCCCACTAGGGCAAACATCGCAATTGCGCAAAACAGGACGAGCAACACCGGCCCACAACCGGCCGCCATGCTTGAAAGGCAGCTCGCCAAGAATGACATGTGTTTTGTCCTCGAAACCAGACGGAACAGCCTCAGCGCGACCACGCACCTGAGAATGAAACTGTGCTCAGCAGCAATGTCCAACCACTCCCAAGCGCTTCCGAGCGCCATGATTATTGTGATGACTGCGTCAACTCTATTGGAGTAGCTCATCCAGAACATGTCGAGGGAATTTGCTACCCCAGCTCGCAAAAAAAGCTCTACAACGTATAAAACGCTGAAAAGTGTATTCAATCTCAGCCAGTTGAGCGCAGACAGAAATTCAAGGTCTTTGAACTGGAGCTCGTCGATGCTCTCCAACACGACCGCCACCGTGTTCGCAAGGAGAATCAACGTAATGATTTTGCGAAACTGCGGGCTGTTGATGTGGTTTTGGAATTGTTCCAAGTTTCGGTAGGTGTTTTTTGCTCCTTTCAAACACTTCTCAATCAGGGAAATTGAGCTTACGCGCTTGTAACTGAACTGAAGTATGTCAGCGAACTCTACAAATTCTTCAAGGTCAATGTGGTTGGAATTGTCCGCGTCTAACTTCGCAAACAGGTACTCAACATGGTTGGGTGGGATCTTGATCGTCAGTTTCTGCAAGAGCGCGGCAATCTGCTCCTTGTTCACCGAGCCTTTGCCGTTTTCTAGAAGCATGAACGCATGCTTCAAACTCTTCATGCGGTTGGACTGCGCCGAGCGAAGAAGGTGCGAAGTAAATTTAGTCAGTTAGTTTAGTAGTGGATGTAGTGGATGTAGCCGCTCGCTTCGCTCGCTCACAAAGTAGAGAAGAACACGATTCTTGAAGAATTCACTGTATTCGCTGTAAATCACGGACAAAACGAGGTTTAGGAGCAGGAAGTTACTCACAAAGTAGAACGAAGTCCAGAGTAAACCAATCATTCGGAAATATGAGTATGAGGGTGCTACGACGTTGGGGTAGTTTGATGTCGTGGCCGCGAGCATCATTGTGTAGATGGCCTCAGTGAGGGTTGAGAACCCGGTGTTGACGTTTTCGCAATTTTGCGAACCGGCACAGCGAGGAATTTGTTTGTTCTCAGCATCCTTGAGGACCATGGCTAGAATCCAGCCAAAGAACACCCACGAACCGACGTACAGAACGAGAACTTGAGTGAAAGCAGTCAAGATCTGGTACACTTCGCACAGGAGCGGGAAGCACTGATCAGAGAGGCACACGAGTGCAATTCGCAAGAACGGTGAAATTCGGTAGGTCATGTCAGTGGAGATAAAGAAGAGAGACTCCAGCAAGATGAGAATTGTGAATGTGATCTTTGCGGGAAGGATTCTCCTGCGTGTGGTGTTCTTGTTGGTCCTTAGTGAGCATTGTAAGTAGTTGGTGAAGAGAAGCAGGAGACAAACCGAGATTTCTAAGGGGATGGAGACCGTTTTGTTGAGGTAGGAGATCGAGGAAAGGTAAATGTAGTCGTTCGAAGGGGCAGAACATGACGATGAAGAAATGCACCACAGGGGGCGTTCGAAAAACGTGATCAAAATCAGAGAAAAGAGGAGATACGGGATCAGCTTCTGGACTTTCTTGTGGTTCGTGTACTTGGCTCGGTCGGAATTTGTGGGCTTCCTATCGAAGGCATTGAAATAACCAACAAATGCATCCTCGCAGTGCCAAGCTGCGTGGGTGAGGGGTGAAATTGGGTTGGAGTTGGAGTCAGGGAGAGGATCAAGAAGTGAAGTATGTTCCATTGGCTTAATTGCTTCACCTATGCTATAATAAAAGGCTTTGATGCCCAGGTTGAAAAATATAAAATAATAAAGGTTAAAGAAAGGTGTGTTAATAAAGGTTTGATTAATGTTACGAAGTGGTGTATGCTCTTCTTCAGTGCTTGCCTGCCCCCTCTCTTACCGCTATTCTCCAGCTGCAATTCTAAATAACAAAGACCGACCTGCCTCTTCAGTTACCTATGTCGCCGGAGGCCTCTACGGTAACAGCTTTGCCCTTGATGCGATAGAGAATCTCCAAAAACGTGAGCAGCACATTGTCGAGTTGATTTTCAACGGCGACTTCAACTTCTTCAATATGCGAGAAGACAAGTTTTCGTTTGACAAATACAATGATCGATTTCGCAATAATGCCAACATCACCTGCACACGAGGAAACATAGAGGCGGAAATTATCAGCGATACTTTTGGAGGTTGTGGTTGTGCGTATCCCTACTACGTGAGTTCTGATATCAAGCTCAATGCTGACTTAATAGTGTCGAGGCTCCATTCTATAGCACAAAAACGTTGTAGTGTTGAAAATCGAAATTGGCTTTCCAATTTGCCAAACTTCGTCACGCTCAAGTTTGCCAATGGAGAGCGTGTTGGAATTCTGCACGGCGATGCAACGTCTCTCAGCGGCTGGGACTTTGCTGAGGAGAACATAGAGAGCAATCGCGACTACATAGAGCAAGCTTTTGAAGAGAGTAATGTGAGCGGTTTCTGTACAACCCACACTTGTCAGGCGTTTGGCCAGAAGTTCAAAAACGGATTTATATGGAATAATGGGGCGGCCGGAATCCCAAACTTCAGTGATGGGAGGTATGGACTGTTGACGCGGATTTCGCTCGAAGGAGTTGAGAACCCGCACGAGGCGTTGTACGAGTGCACACACAAGGGGATCAACTACTCCGCTGTCAAAATCATGTACGACGAGGATTCGTTTCATCGCGAATTCACGAGTTTACATGGCGAAGGCACTCCAGCCCACGCCTCCTATTTTGGGAGAATCAGTTGTGGAGTGTCGTGGAGAATAGACCAAGCAGATAGACTTTAAATATTAGATTTTATTTTTAGTTTTAAGAATAGGTCAAGTCAAATCAAAGTTTTATTACTCGTTGCTGGGCAACTGGGCCGAGATGGCTGAGGCTTGTCAGCAGCTGTATTCAAGAAAGTTGAAAAAAAATCACCGGATAACCGACTCCATTACCTTTATTGAAGCCTCAAGTGCCCGAAGCGCGAGTTTCCTTACGTCGTCTGATGCATCTTCGTCGAGAAGGGTGGCAAGAACGCGAGTCTGTAGAGCTACACGATCTGACATGAGCTCTAAAATGAAACAATTTTCTGCACCGTCTTCTTCATAGCTCCGGAGAATTTCTTGTAGATAAAGAAGACCTTCGTCGCACTCATGCTTGTTTTTTTCAAAATTAGCTGTTTGCTTCCTGTAAAGATGCTTACAATACCCAGGCAAAGCTGTCGCAACGACAGACTTTGCAAGATCATTTGAGGCAAAGAGGCTCAACAGCGAGGCGTTGTTGTACAAAGTTGCGTACGATTTCCCCTGGCTTTTTGAAAGCGACAAGAACGCTGTTGGAAGCGCCATAGGGGATCAATTCCCAGATTTGGGAAATGTTTTGGGTGTTTTATCACGTTACTGTGTTACTTATGGCAAAATTCTCATCTCGAAATCACCTTTGCACTCTGTCCAAGATTTTGATTGTAGCCACTAATAAATTGAAACCCTTCCAGCTTATCCCTCCTTCAACCTCTCATCTCATTGGCTACGAAAACTTTCACACATAATCACAAATCACGATCCTTCTTTCTATGCCCGACCCCCCCTCCTCCAAAAAGCCAAAGGCTAAATCCTTTCATTATGCGTCAACCAAGACAGACCGAAAGAATAAATGGGAAGCCAACAAACCTGCCGACAAATCGGTGAACATGGGTGGTCGTTCGTACCAAGCTCCACGCAAGCTCGAGATCAACTTTGACAAGTCATCCCGGGTTGACTACTTGACCGGTTTTGGTAAACGGAAGGCTGTTCGGCGCACATTTGGCCTCGCCATGCAAAAGCTCAAGGACCGCAAGGCGCGCCTTGAGAAGAATAAAGAGGATAGAGAGGAGAAGAAGGAGAAGCAGGATCGCGACTTGGAGGCTCGGCGCCTCAACGTTCTGGAGCACGGTGACGGTGATGGCATTGAGCTCGACGCGGAAGTTGAAGTCCGCGCAGCCGCTGCAGCGGCTTCGTCCGCTTCTGGAAAGAAATACAATCACGACTCTGACGACGACGACGACTCCGGCTCCTCCTCGGAAGTAGAAGTTGAGATTACAAACTACACCGACTCCTCCACCGTCCAGAACTTTGGGGGGGACGTCACTGTTGAAGTCAGCTATGGCGTCCCTGAAGACAGCGACGACGAGGAAGAGGCAAAATTATTGAATTCTCGGATAAGAGAACCGCCGACCAAGGGGACAAACGATTCGGAGCAGCACTACGCCGGGAATGTTGAGCGATACATGAAGGAAATTCAGTCCAAGGGGCTTCCGTCGAAGAAGCGAAAGGAGGGGAAGCAGGTTTGGAAGGGAAAGGGGCAGCACGGTGCTCAGGATATGAAGGGGATGGGAGGAGGAGGGGGCGTGAAAATGGCGAAGAAACTGATGGGTCGGTTTGAAACGAAGGTTGATGATTCGAAGAAGGGGAAGGGGGGTGGAAAGAAGGGGAAGACAGTCGTGAAATATCAGAAAGGCATGAAGAGGAAGCGTGGCAATTAGAAAATAATGAGAAAGAGTAGCAAAACAATTCATTCAAACGATTGGCCTGGGTTCATGCCAAACTTCTTCCACAAGTCCTCCTGGTTTTTGTTTGTTTGTTGTTGTTGTTGGTTGGAGGGGTTGATCAGGAAGTCTGACAACGTCACTGACTTCTTCCGTGTTTGTGGTTGCGATTGTGGTTGTGATGGCTGCTCTACTACGACTGGAGGTGCACTAACGCTATAATGATCCATCAATGTTTTCCCGCCGCTACTTCCCCGTCTATCGCTACTTGCACTACTACCTCGTCTATCGTTACTTGCCACAGCACTACTCCGCCTCTCGCTTCCATTTCCCTTCTTCAGATTCATTGCCAGTGTCATGTTCGCAACTGACTTTCTGCGCCCCTCTAAGGGTGTATTGTGCCCGTCGTCATCGTCATCGTGTACTGAGCCCATGTACTGTAGCGGTAGCGACGTCGCTTTGTGGTGATCATCGTTCCAGGCCGGTCTTTCCTCCTTCCGTGGCTGCTCCTGCATTTCCTCCTGCTCCTGTTCCTGCTCCTGCTCCTGCTGCCTGGGTGGCGGTGGTTTGTTGGAGAGCATGTCTGCCAGGCTTACAGATTTCTTTCTGTTCGGTTCCACCTCCCGCACTAGCATGTCAGCCAGACTCACCGATGACTTCTTCCTGGTTGGCTCAGCCTGCTCACTTGGTGGTAGGCTGTTTACGTTAGCCGCAATGCTGGTCGAGCTTCGTCTGGTAATTGAGTGGGATGAAGGTTAGTTCAAGCAGTGGCTCGTATCCTCGTCTTCCTCAAACCCCCCCCGCTCCGCTCGCTCACCTTCTGGAAAACCCCTTCGAGTTGCCCCAAGTTATTTCCAATCCGTCCTCGCCAACTTCTCCGTCCTCTCCAACGGACTGCTGCGTCGAATTTTTTATGACGATCTTTGTAGGTTTCTTGTAAGCTTGGTTGGCGGCTTGGTTTGTTTTGGGAGCGGAAAGGCGCTCGACCAAAATTTCCGTGGTTGATTTCCGCCGGCTGATTGTAGGTTGAGCTTGAATTTGGGATTGAAGGCTATCTCTTCGCGCGGGA
>BRYC01000034.1:104170-116039 GCA_030267985.1 Parmales sp. scaly parma | reverse complement strand
TTTGGCTTGAGGGGTAGGTGGTGGTGGAGCACGGCAAGATGACTTGATGAGAAATCTGCGATAAGATTGACAAAAATCCGTCTGAAACCACTTTTCGACCAGTTAAAAATTGGTCACCGCAGGAAGGCAGTGCAAAACAGCAGTGGTCGCCGACATCACGCTTTTTGGGACGCACAGGCAGATCTACTCTGCGAAAATAAAATGAAATCTGTGAAAATTTCCCAAAATTTCAATTTTGTCCGTTTTAAAACGGCTAAATATGTTGCGCATGAATGTTTTGCTTACATTACGATATATTAATTAAGATTTTGAAGTTTTTAAACAATGAAAAGCAAAAGAAGTTGCAAGAATCTAAATCAGTCATACTAAGCGAAATAGACAAATTTTAAAATGATCTTAAGACTTATTTAAATTTTCATAAAATTAATAGCTTAAAAACGTATGAAAACCTCAAAAGTACAATAAATTTATCGTAATGTAAGCAAAACATTTGACCGCAGCAATGAAAAAACTCTAAAGGGAGACAAATCGAGTTTTTTGGAAATATTCCTTCGAAATGTTTTTTGCGCTTTGCCGTTACCCTGCTTGCGCGTCCTAAAAAGCTTGATGTCGGCGACCACAGCTGTTTTGCGTCGCCTTCCTGCGATGAGCAAGTTATTGTTGGTCGGGAAGTTGTTTTAATCGGATTTTTTGGGCAATCTTCATCGCCGATTTCTCATCAATTCCACCTTGCCGTGCTCCACCGCCCACCCTCACGCCAGAAAACTGCATCGGCTGGGTTTTTACATGCACCGGGTGCCACCACCAACAAGATGTCAAGTGGGGAAGAAGTTGCTACACACTGGCTTCCTCCCAGCTTGGCTCGATAATCACCAGTTTCCCAAGCTGCTCAGAAGGGTAAAAACATCCTCCCCAGCATCGCCCCCCAGTTGCACATCTGCCCCCCGAACCCCCCTCGTGATGCGAACACCCCCTGGGGTACTGCGAGTAGGGTGCGGGACGGTAGCCCCCCCTCTCCAACATCGAGAATGATGCGATTCAGTTAATTTCCCAAAATAGCAAAATTTCAAATATTTCTCATGAATTGGTGATTTTAATGTTATCAATAGCTGCACCGGGCAACAGGAACTCCAGCACAACGCTGGTCGGTCCATCCCCAGCCCCATTTCTCTGTATGCACATGTTCAGTAACGCAATGCCCTTGTGAAGGCCAATCGCCGTAGGTCGGCGCCTTGCACGTCTTCTTGTGCTTCTTCCACGCCGACTTCTGGCACTCGGCGGAGCATTAGAACGGGTTCTTGCACCGTGGGCACGGTTTGGCGCCCAGGGAGTTGCAGACGTCGCACTTGCGAGCCGGCTTCATTCATTCAGCACGCAAAATTGTTCAGTAGCTAGCACGCTCAATCCAGTTCAATAGCGTTGTCTCTTGTCGTCCCTAAGTCTAAGTTTAAGCCTTCCGTTAAGTCAACTATTATATTCGCAATATTGGTCTCCTCAATATCACAATCGATAATAAAGTCATCGTTGTCATTGTTGTCACTGCTCTCATCCTCATCCTCATCCTCATTCTCATCCTCGTCATCATGGTCAAAATCATCATCCTCCTCGCTATCGCTATCACAGTCGATTACACCAGAGAGCTCAGCCGCGAACGGCATATCCATCACACTTTCTACCCGCTTGAGCTCGACACGCCCAAAATCTAACCCGCTTGCCATCGCCATCCCATAACCCACTTCAGTCGGAAAGTACAACTTGAGCTCGTCGCAGTTGCAAAACGGTTCGCACTTGAGCAGCGATTGCAAAACTGCGAATTTTCCTTTCGGTCCACGTTTCAAACCCAGCTTTCGTGCCTCCGCGTCGCCAAACTTAGCCCGCAAGCTCTTGCTCTTCTTTGGGTGCTGAAAGTGCCACTCGAACGACAGAGCCACCTTCTTATCCGCAAAGCCGCCGATAACAACTGCAAATTCCCAGGGACGGCTTGCTCGGGTCCTCTTAGCACCGCCCTTGAGCTCACCGTTGTGCTGCCGTATTCTTCGAGAGGGTTTCGTTGTAAATCCAATGTAACTCGATGCCTGAAAATTAACGTTTGACGAGCGGAGAAGGTAGCAATGGAAGAAATTCGATTTCATTTTTTTCGTGCTATTTGCTCACAACTCAATGTATGTACAAATACCCTTGCTTGCTTGCGGACGTTGTTTGTTTTTCTTAATTTGGATAAATTCAAATTTTTGAATTTGAGTACGATATAATCACTCAAGACACATAAACCACTCGCACGCCATGGCCCAAAATCTCTCAGGCGGAGAAGCTATAGACGACCTGCTCGCTTTCTACCGCTTTCGTATCTCCGAATTTGAGAAAGAGCGAAATTTGCACCTGAACAGGATGGACGCGATCGAGCCCCAGAAGGAGGAGCTCCACCGCCTTCGGTGGGAGTCCAAAGCGAAAGAATCCGAACTGATGGAGCTGCGCAAAACTGTATCGAATGCCCAGGTGACTGTCCACAAGGAGCGTGAGATTGCCAACGATCAGGGTGCCCAGATAGTCCGTCTGAAATCACAGCAGATTGAGGATCGGAAGCGCATCCAGCGTCTGCTCGCTCTCACCCAACCGGTGTCCTCCGACATCACGTTCATCAGCGAGGGTAGCGAGAATGCTGGAGCGGCTCTTGCTAGCCAGTACCAGGAAGCCATCAACAGTGCAGAGGATGACGTCGCCAAGTACAATGGCAACAGCCTAATGTCCGCGCAGGCAGTTGCTGCGAGGCTTCAGTCAAGGAACGAGTCACTGCAGATGACTATTGACTCTCTTCGGGACCAATTGAACAGTTACAAGAACATTGCTAGGGACAAGATTTCCACTTTGTACGAGGACCGCAGCATCAGGGAGCTGCAGGTGAGCTAGCGTAGCGAGCGAGCCTTTTGGAAGACGAGCATTCTCGCGATGAAGTGCCCGAAGCTACAGACGGCTATAACCCCCCCCCCTCTTCCGCTCGCCCAGCTGTGTTGGATCTGCCTAAATGCCTGTATTAGCAAAATAATGACGGCTCATGGCTACAGACGGCTATCTATACATGGCTACAGACGGCTATACACACCCCCCCCTCCGCTCGCCCAGCTGTGCAGGATCTGCCTAAATGCTGCTGTATTAGCAAAATAATGACGGCTCATGGCTCACACAGACACATGGCTGCAATCCAATACGAAGCTAACCCACCCAATTCAATTCATTTGGCTCGCTTCACTCGTTTCGCTCGTCCTTCATTAAAAATGCGCCTCGCTTGCTTCGCTCTGCGCAGTTCACCAAGCAGAACGCCGACCTTATGAACAAAATTGACACACTGACCAAGAAGTTGAATGCGACCGAGGACAACTTGATCGCGGTGACGAAGGACTACTTGGTGCTTAGGCACAACGCGCAGGTGGCGCAGCGAGTGATGATCGAGGAGAAGCAGCTGCTACGTGCCGAGCGGGAGTCACTCGAGTCTGACCGGGCCTCCGCAGCCCAGCAAATGAGCATCGAGATGGCGGCCGCCAGAGAAGCATCCCAGGCAGAGATCGAGCTTGCGACGAATGATTTTCGCTCGCAAGTTCAGGCGCGGGAGCGCGACATGGCGGTACTGAGGGAGCAGTACGAATCGGTTCAAACAGTGTACGAAGCTCGAATTAGAGATCTCACCGGCCAGGTTGAGCACGCGAGGTCCAAGTACACCCAGGTCAACAGGAGGAGAAAGTTGGAGGTGAGCGAGGCACAGCACAGCACAGCGCAGCAATAGCAGAACTAACCCAACCCAACCCAACCCAACCCAACCCAACCCAACCCAAACCAATGCAGATCCAAGGAAATATAGCATCTGCGCAGCTGCACCGCCAGGAGATGGACAGCTTACGGCGGACAATAAGGAAGACCAAGGGGAACAGCTGGACGGGCGACGAGAACTACGATAGCTCGAACGGGGGGAGCAGCAGAAACAGCAACAAAAGTGCGCCCACGAGTGGAGCGTCAAGCGAAGTGAATTTCGGAAGAACTCAGAAGAATGTGTTGGAGAGTCGTGTTGCTGAAATGGAGAGCCAAATGGCTGATTTGTCTAATAGATAGAATAAAATAACCGCCAAGGACTGTTACAGATATTTATGAAATGCTATGTACTCTCTACATTCCGGGCGGGCTACAGCTCAAACTCGCAAAGCGCCTCAACCACATCTTTCTCGTTTTCTTCTTCACCCAAACAATGGAAATCCACCACCCTCTCAAACTGACAGCCGTCCCGCAAATCGTTCACCCCCAGCTCATCCATTTCGTTCTGCAAGTTCTCCATTGTATCGGCATTCCCAAAGCCACTTTCGTGGCTGCTCAAGAGTGCGTTCTGGGACAGTCTAACAACATCGTCAAGATCAATCGACAGATTGACACCGTGATTCCGGGAAGGGGTGTACATTCGCCCAGCTGGAAGTTCAACATCATCAACCGTGTCGGATGGTTTACAGGGGGTGTTGTTGGGAGCTGTTGTATTTGTTGTAATTGTGGGGACTGTGATGCATCCTAGCTCATCGTCAATATCAATGTCAATCTCATCGAGGAGGGATGTTTGGGGGGCAAGAGCCACAAAAGAAACGGAAGGAGCCCCGAACTTGGAAATTGGCGTGGAGCAAGGGGTGGAGCCGAAACTCGTCGGCTGGATTTTGAAAGGGGTGTTGGATTTCGTCTTTGTCACCGCGAACTTGACCTTCTTTGGAGCAGGTGTGGAATTGTTGTTGCTGTTGCTGTTGCTGTTGCTGTCACTGGAAATGCTGAACCCAACCTTCTTGGACGGGTTGGCGGACGGTTTGCGGGACGAACCAAGAGGTCCGGGGGTACTGTTTTTTTTACGGTTGCTGATGTCGCCAAGAGCTCGCCGGTTGGCAGACTTTGGTGTTTTGCCAATTTTGCCCGGCGTGAAGGCCGCGAATTGTTTTTGCTGGAGAGGGGTATGTCTACTACCGAAGGGTGTATGGGATGACTTGAGAGGGGTTTTCGAACTGGCTTTCAAGGGGGTATTCATCATCATATTGGACGACATCGAGTTTGAATGGATCCCCACTGTTGAATTCTCATCAGAAAATACATTTGTCAGCATAATTTAATTAGGATTGTTAATGTGGAGGGTTACGTGTACAGCCAAAGAATGTGAGTGGTTCTTGTAATGTTCTTAAAAAAAAACCAACAACAATATTCTGAAAAAATCACGAACGAAGGTCTCTTCGTTTCCAAAAAAGGGAATGGGTAAAGGAATAAGTGCAGAAAGTTAGGACAGGAGTTTAACGCAAATTCGTATTTAGCTTCGGTTTTCAAGGTTTGTCGATGACGACACAACAAAAAAAATGTGTATCATTTTTAAAAGAGTGTGTTCTGGACCCTTATATCCACTCGAATCGAATCCACCCCACACCCCATATCATTACACTTACACATGGCTCCTCGAGCATCACCTGCCGTCTCGACACCGATGTCGCATTCAATATCTGCAGTGAGCTTGCAAGATGATCCGGATGATGAAGGGCCGGATTACCGTGAATACACGACGAAGCGTAGCAAGCTTATCAGAATGATCGATTGGTCCCACGTGTTCTTCACGTTCACGCCACACATAATGATATCCTGTACGTCAAATTTTGATGCTTTTTCCCATTTTCCCAATTGGATCAAAACCATGCACTAACATCCCCCCCTACCTCCCACCCACCACAGCCCTCATCTTCCTGGTGTTCCAGATCCTCTACAACTGGCTCACTCTCCCCTCGTTTGAGCCTGTCCGCACCGAATTCCGCAAAGTCCTCGACGATGCCATTGAGTCTCCGATAATCTTCACTACTGGTGTGAAGTGTTCGATAATCACTCTCGTGATCACCATCTACCTGGCCCGAATGGACAAGGCGGTCTACCTGATCGATTTTGTCACGTTCGAACCCCCCTCTTCGTGGAAAGTTTCCCACGACCAAATAATGGAAATGATGAGGCACCAAAATTGCTTCACCACCGATTCCCTCGACTTCATGCAGCGCATCCTCGGTCGTTCCGGGTCAGGCCAAGCGACTGCCTGGCCTCCAGGAATAACGCAGTGCCTCGACGGCAAGCCGACCGACAATTCCGTGGAAGCCTCCCGCAAGGAGGCGGAGTTCGTCGTCACGGACATTGTCAAGCGCGCCCTTGAGAAGACCAACCTCAAGGCGACGGAAATTGACATATTGGTCATCAACTGCAGCCTCTTCTCCCCGACCCCGTCGCTCTGCGCGATGGTAGTGAGCAAGTTTGGTCTCAGGCAAGACGTCGAGACGTACAATCTCGCCGGCATGGGTTGCAGCGCCTCGCTCATCAGCATCGATCTCGCGAAGAAGCTGCTGCGAAAGAGGGAGGCGGGCGCGAACGCGCTGGTCATCTCCACCGAGGTTATCACCCCTAACCTGTACCACGGGAACGAGCGCGGCTACTTGCTGCAAAACACTCTGTTCCGGTGCGGTGGGGCAGCCATCGTGCTGAGCAACAAGTGGGTCGACGGCAGGCGCGCAAAGTACAAGCTCCTGAACACGGTGCGTGTCCAAGGCAACACCCTCAAGGACTATGAGTGCGTCTACGAGACGCAGGACAAGGACGGCAACCGGGGCGTCACCCTCTCGAAGGAAATCGTCAAGGTGAGCAAATTCTGGGAAAATACGGAAAATGTGGATTATTTTCGTCCCACACTGACCCAATAAATACCCCTTTATAGGTTGCCGGAAAGTGCATGGAGAAAAACCTCACAACCCTCGGCCCCTACGTGCTCCCTCTCACCGAGCAAATCCCCGTCGCCCTTTCCATCGTCGGCCGCCAACTCGGCAAAATTCTCGGGAACCCCAAATGGTACCCCCAGATCAAACACTACGTGCCCGACTTCAAGCGCGGTATCCAGCACTTTTGCATCCATGCAGGAGGGCGAGCCGTCATTGACGGCATCGAGAAGAATCTGAAACTCGAGAAGTTCCATTCCGAGCCCTCCCGAATGGCTCTTCTCAATTATGGCAACACATCGAGCTCTTCCATTTGGTACGAGCTCCAGTACATCCAGGACCAGCAAAAGTCGAACCCCCTCAAGAGCGGCCACCGGATAATGCAGGTTGCATTCGGTTCCGGTTTTAAGTGCACTAGCGGGGTGTGGCTCAAGTTATGAGGAAAAATAAATAAGACGGAAGGACGTATTCGCAAATCAACGCAACTTTTTATGTTTCCTTAATTGCACCCTCATCTTGCACTCCTCCTCCCTTTTTCGTTTCTTCTCCGAAATAACCTTCTCCAGCTCTGCCATCTCCTCTGCTTCCTCCACGACCTTCAATTTCTCAGCCTCAATTTCCACTCTCTCGTTTTCCAACTTCCTCTTCTTCTTCTCTCTTTCCCTCTCCGCCTTCGCGCCCTTCGCGGTTTCGATTTCGTTTTTGACCAATTCAATTTGCTTCCTCAAAATTTCCTCTCTCTTGATCCCAGACAAGGTGAGCTCCCGCTCCTTCGTCAAGTAGTTCCAAGAAGCGAACGCGTTCAACTCCCCTTCCCCCTCCCCCGCGACCCCCACCACCCCACTCACTCTCTTCAGCATCAAACTCACCGCCAGCAACCCCCCACTACTCGCCCCATCGACGAACGGCGTGGTGCCGTAACAACTCAATTTTCCCATTTCAACCTTGGCAAGGTCTTGAATGTAATTGTTGATCTTGGCTTCCGCCCGCTGTTTTTTGTTGGCAATGTAGTCGCTGACTTCCGCGTTCTGCAACGCCGCCAAATTCTCGCCGTTTGGCCCTAAAATCACCCCTGCACCCCCCTCAGCCCCCCCCCCAGCCCCAGCCTTGTCCAACATCAAGTTCTTTTTAACTTGGGTCAACGCCTGCTTGTCCCTCAAAATGCTCTCCTTCTTGGTCAGAGGCTTTCGCTTCGGCGGATTGGGGGCATTAGGTCCGTAAATCGAATCGTAAATATCCACCCCGGGGTGAATCAAGTTGTCGTACATCGGGTCCCTCCAATGCCCGTTGCTGCTCAGCAGAAATCTTCCCAGAGGTCCCCTGAAACGCAAGGAGTCGCTCATGCTGTTTTCCTTGTCAGTTCCGTTCTCCCTGTAGTCCTTCGCGTAGAAGGCGAAGGTTGAGTCCTCGACTGCGCCGAGCGAAGAAGGTGCGAAAACGAATTGGGTGAAATAATGTTAGTTTAGTAGTGACTCATATTCTCGTCTTCATCACCCCCCCCCCCCCCTCCGCTCGCTCACCTGTTTCACCGTCCCCTCCCCCCTCCCCAGCGTCAACAACGTCATCTCCACAGCAGTCCTCCACCCGTCTGTAATGTCTCTCCTCTGTCACCTTGATCCCCTCCCTCAGAGCTAGAGCCATTTTGGGGTCGTTTTTCTTGATTTCTCCCTTGGTGGCACGCACCTTCTTCTCCTTACCCGCCCGGGTCGTCTCCATCTTGTAATTTGGATCAAAGAAGCCCTCCTCGCCCTCGAGCTTGGGCACGAACGGTGTGACGATGTCTTCCTCCTTGCAGTAACAGAACTGCGCCGAGCGAAGAAGGTGCGAAGTAAATTGAGTGGGTTAGTTTAGTTTAGTTTAAGTAGTGGCTCGTATGCTCGTCTTCCAAAAGGCTCGCTCGCTTCGCTCGGCTCACCTGGTGCGTACCCAAAAATTCACACAGCCAAAAAACGTCCCCCCCCTGGCCCCTTTCCCACATCGAGGAAATCGCGTGCTTCTGCGCCGAGCGAAGCGAGGCGCATTTTTAATGGAGCAGGGGGGGAGCGAGTGAGCAAAACGAATGTAGATTGAGGGGAATAACGTTAGTTTAGTAGTGGCTCGTTATTCTTGTCTTCCTCAAGGCTCGCTCGCTTCGCTTCGCTCGCTTCGCTTCGCTCACTCACCTGCTTCTCGAGGTCGGCAAGAATGATGCGAGGGAACCGCCGGATGTTGAGATCCTCGTCCAGGTGCTCGTCGAAGGTCCGGTCCTCGCCCGTGTTCTTTACGCGCCGCAGCGCTCCGAGCTTGATTGCCGCCCAGAGCGGCTTCATCTTGTTCTCGCGCGCGTAGCAGGTGCCGACCGGAGTCCCCCACACGGAGGACTGGGACCCGCCCAGAATCTCGCCGTTCTCGTACCCGCGGGTCTGGAACTCGTACACCGGCAAAGTAATTACTGACAGGAGGTGGTTCAGCACGTTTCCGAGTTTGGCAACTGTTTTGTCGGTTTTCGTGGAGCTGGGATCTTCCTCAACTTGCGCGGCAGCAATTTTCTGCAGCGCAGTAAACTTATCTCGCAAATCCCTGAAGGTCAGACTGCTCTTGAACAGTCGCTTCCCACACTCGTCGTACGCGTTCTTTCCAATTTCCAGCAACTCCTTCCCAAGCTTGATCAACGCATCCCTCGCCCCAGACTCTCCCTCCTTTATGTCAACCCCCCTCCCCTCATCCCCCCAGTTGATCCTCCCCATGGTCCCCTTCTTCCTGTAAACGCACATCGACGGAGGCGGGAGGTGAACGTTCGAATTCGGATCGTCAGCTGCGGCCAAGTACTGGTCCGTGTACTCCTGGAAGGGCAGGTCAAACTTGGCCGTGAAGTCTCCCTGCTCCGCAATCCTCAAACACATGCTCCCTGCATTCCCAACCAGCTTCTTGCTCAGAGTAAACGACTCCCCCCCGGCCAAGGCCTGGAACCGCATCGCCCTGTTGTGCTTGAGGTACTTGGCAAATTCCGACTTCCACTGGTGGTCGTAGCCCGGATTGTCGTAGCCAACCTCCAGCACGCCAATGTACTCGGCGTAGATGGAGTTGAAGTACTGGAGGAGGTGCTGGGCTACGTTGGGGGTGACGATCTCGACCTCAAAGTTTGCGGTCACCTCGTAGAGCATTCCGAAAATCTCCATTCGAAACTCCTCGGGGTGGACCGACCCCGGGGAAGAGGTGGAGGTGGCACTTTTACTCCCATTCCTGAAGTAGACCTGCTCGCAGAGGGCAGCCAAGGGCTGGGTGATCTCGTGGTGGGTGTTGACCGCAACCAAAGTGTGGAGAATGGAGGGGAGGGTCAGGCAGGCGTGGGGGAGGGAAAAGGGAGAAGTTTTGGGGTAGGGGGGGGGCCGGGGAAGAACGGGCAGCTGTGGGAGAGTTGTCACGTCGTACACCACGGGGACGACCTTCTCCCCCTTCACTCGGGTCACTCGCTTCGCCTTGGGTTCAGGGTCCGGAGGCATGGCCTTGGAAGCTGCCGGCTGTTTTATTCGATCTGGTCTATTGGATGAGTTGAGGGGGGAGGGAAGGGTGGGGTCCGCATCCGCGTTGGGTTGTTGTTGTGGGGCAAGAAGAAGTTCCTCTGCACGGGGGTAGGCGTAGGAAGCGTAGGGACAGGGTTAGGTGGGATTAGTAAAATGTATATTAATAATAGAAAAAAATCTTGCTGCACTCACCCTCACTCTCCTCGGAATGATCACTATCAGGAAAGTCGAAATTGGTCACACCATAATCAAAACCCATAATCGAATCGCCAGGGTCAACCACAACACGGTGATTCTGATCGTGATTCTTCTCAGCTTTTTTTTTGGTTTCCAGCAAGCGGCTTCGATCGTTCCAAACATACCACTTCTTTTGAGTCGGGTGGAAGTACGCAGTGTACCCCGCCTTGACAAAGCCGCGATCGACAGCAGCCCGCCGTGAACCACCCCTGGGAACGACGCTCTTCTGCGCTTTCAAACTCGCCGCGCCGCACCCACGGCAATCAGGGTATCTGTGATTCCAATCAGTCGTCGAGGAAGGACTCTTTACCAAAGTATACGTAAACTTCTCCGGTGGCCGGGATGGGATTCTCTTCACCTTTTTTTTATCCATTGTTTGAGGTATTGTTTCAGGTGGAGAAGAGGAGGGTGAAGGAGGAGGACGGGGAGAGGAGGCGGAGCCACCCGGCGGTCCACCCATGGCAAAAGTAAAGGATGCGGGAATGACAAATGGAACTGGAGCTGAGATGAAATCCACGAGCTCGAAATTCTCAATGTTAACTTGAGATGGATTTGACTCTTCCATAACGTAAAACCTCAGTTGGTCGTTGTTGTCGTCTGTCTGTGTTGTTTGCTGGGTCCTTAGGAGAGGATATTGAGTGGGTGAATTTTTTTTTTTTTTTTGGGGGGCACATATAATTGCCCCCATCGCTAATAGATATCACCAAACCACCAATTCGATTGCCCCCATTCCTTCCAAAGCGAATGTTCATTCGCTATCGCTAATAGATATCACCAAACCACCAATTCGAATCTCTCTAGAATTCCTTGAATCCTCTCTCTCCATGTCCAGCTACTTTCCGGTAGCTCCGGCTCTCCAACTCGACACAGATTCAAGCAACTCATTCGAGGAACGATTATATCACTTGCAGCACAAAACAAATTCCACAGTTCATCGGAATCAGCACAAGTTCCACAGCACCCACCAAAATGATGAAGATGACGACTTTGGGATTACCAAGTCCTACCTCTCTCCAGGGCACTCGTATGACTCTTCACCGAACAACTCATCGAGTTCGAGGAAGTACCACCCGAGCCGGCTCCAAACCACGCAGAATGCCGTCCCCAGTTTGCGGTGTCGATCTTCTCCCCCTTGCAATTCCTCTTCCCCTTCCCCTTCCCCTTCCCCTTCCCATTCTCCTTCCCCTCCCCCATCCTCTTTCTCCGTAGCCCCATTTCCCCTCACCCATAAAATCCTCTACACGGTTGCATATTCCCGCCCTCCCATCAAGCCCCATGCCTCCCGCCCCCCCCTCCACCACAACCAATCCACCAATCTCTTCCCCTCACCTACAAATTCCAATTCCAATTCCAATTCCCACAAATTCCAAACTATCCATGGTG
>BRYC01000034.1:86564-104140 GCA_030267985.1 Parmales sp. scaly parma | reverse complement strand
CCCCCCCCCAAACCAACAATGGTCCTAACCGGCAGCTCCTGCCTCCCCCTCCTCTCCGTCTCAACCCGGCGCAAGTACAAGGGTTCCTACGATTCCTCCACCTTGAACATTGCCAAAAATTCCCAGAGGTGAGCTGAGAGGAGCGGGGTTCAAACCACATTACATACGTGTTCAACACACACAGCGCAACTACTAATATATATAACCCACACGCAACGCACATCCACACCCAAATACTAGCCAAAAGGTCTGCCACTTGAACAGACAAAAAAGGGGCGGTGGCGACACAGCTGCCGACGATCTACTCAGCGCGTTCGAGGACAAGCAAAAGATTGTCAATGTGGTGGTGGACGTTGGAGAGCTAATTGAAAGTTCGCACATACTGACTCGGACGCTAGTTGTCAAAGACGACTTGTCGTCTTTGAATTCGTTATTTCGCGTTGCCACGACGGTGTTAGCCGACGACGATTCACACACAGATCCAAATACAGAAACAGAAACAGAAAGACAGACAAAAACCTACCACACCCTCCTGAAATCAATGCAATCGAATTCCCCAGTTGTCAACCCTGAAGACACTTACCTTCTCACAGTTAAAGCCGACCATAGTGACTCCAACATTCTCACTCTAACCTGCGAAACATTTGCCGACCCTCGTCCCATTGAGCTCCGTCTCATTGCTCCCTTACCTCTCCTTAACGCCTCTCTCAACAATTCATCCTCCTCCTCCTCCTCCACGCGAGGTTTCCTCACCCTCGACAGTCACCGCCGAATGGTTGTTCTCCCCTCAACCCCCCCCACAAATGAAAATCAAAAGGTTGTCGGCGCCTGGGTCAAGGTTACAATCCATCAGCAGCAGCAGCAGCAGCAGCAGCAGCAGCAGCAGCAGCAGCAGCAGCAGCAGCAGCAGCAGCAACAGCAGCAGCAGCAGCAGCAGCAACAACAACAGCAGCAAATGGACTCATATTTTGTCAACAACGTAATTTCCTCCGACCCGGCGGTCCGTCGCGCCTGCCTCGACTACGAGGACAATTGCTTCACCGGGAGGTCCACAATAGAAAAGCTTTCGCATAAAAAATCAACGTTTCTGCTGCTAGTCATTGCCGAGGGAGGTTTCAACGAGTTTTACGAGGTGACGGTGACTCACGACAACCACAACGACGGTCAATGTTTCCACCATTACGACTACTCCGTCGACTTGGAGTGTCCCCAAATGCAGGACACCGAGTTCTCGACGCAGTTCGTCAAGAGCCAGATGGTTAACGGACGTTTCAGAAGCTGCATCCACGAGGGTCGGAGGGATGGATTTTTGAGAGGATTCGGTTTGTCGTTGGAGAATGGCGACGGCGACGGCGACGGCGAGCTGGACGAGAACGAGAATAGTTGCGCAGGGAGTGCTGTCAGCAGCGTTATCGACACAGTAATCCCGGCACACCCACTAATGGTCACAAACTGCTACGACGTGACGCCCAGGCGGGAGAAGCTGCTGAAGCAGCGCAACGAGGACCAGATGAGAATCTGCAAAATGGAGGAGGAGTGCAACAGGCTTAGGGCGAGGGTGATGGAACTGGAGATTAGGAACGCAATTGCTAACAAGGACGACGTTAGTGATAGTTCGGAGGCTAAAGTTTTGATGTCGAAGTTGGAAGGAAACGACAATACTACCGTTCCCCTCGTGGGAGTTGGTGAATACGGCCATTTTGATGGCCCTGCCCCCGCCCCCGCCTCCGCCCCTGACACCGACACCGACAGCGACAGCAGCATCGACTACAGCAACACCGTGATAAACGATTTAAAGAAGGGACGCGACCTAAGTATTGGTGCTGGAGTTGAGAAGGAAAACGAAGACGAACCAACAACAACGGAGACTCTCCCGACTGCCCGAACCGACTTCGATGAAAACGAGTTCTCTTCCGAGCACATTGTCATCCCCAAGAATTTCCCCACAACGGGCAGCGGACTCCAGGACAACCCCGACAATCCCACCTCCGCTGCTGACTTCTTAGACCTGCCAAGAATAAAATTCGACGACGACTTTGGATTCAACTTGGGTGGGGATAAAAATGATAATGATAAAGATGATGATGATTGTTCGAGTGACGGGGACGGAGAAACCGGGGAGGGTCACACGATGCGGAGAATAATGGAGAAGTACAGGAATAGCAATGCCAACATCAACAATTACAACTTCGAGGAGGACAATAGCGACGTTGACAGCGAGGACGACGAGTTCCTGAAGGTCAACACGATGTTGAAGAATTTCGGCGACAAGAACATTTACGAGGAGCACGAAAATGACGCAATCGTTACCCCACCACTGAAGCAGGTTCTGGAGCAGCAACAGCAACAGCAACAGCAACAGCAACAGCAACAGCAAAACGACGAAACTATTAACAGTCAATCCATGCTGAGCCTTGCATCCCGAGAATTCGTAAAAATGGCCGTGGAGGCAAACAAGAAGCAGAAGAAGAAAATTTTCAGTAAAGATTTTTGGGGCGAGGAAGGGGGTTTAAACAACACCAGCAACAGCAGCAGCAGCAGCAGCAGCAGCAACAACAAAAAGGTGATGTCTTTGGGCGAGAGATTCCAACAAAAACGGCTGGAAAGGGAAAAAAAGGTGGCAATGAGGGGAGGGGCAAAAAAGGCTCCCACAGCTTCAACAAACAGCAGCGATCTTGACCGAAAGAAGAAACAATCCGCCGATTTAGCAACTCTGGGAAAAATGCTCAGTGCGGGAGTTAAGGGGGGTGATTATGGGAAGAAGTTCGGTGGGCTCGATCTTGGGAAGGTTCGGATAAACAAGGGTGCCAATGACTTGTAATTTTTTTCTTTCTCATCTAATTTTTCTATATTTAAGCGAGCCCCTCATGCGAAAAAATGCTCGGTTTAAAAAGGGATTCTTGGTGAACGTGATTCTTGGTGAGAACATATCTGTGTAACCACAACTCTTTGGGTGCCAATAATATCACCGTGAGCCGTTCAGAATTGAATAAATTGGTTTTTCTCGTCATTCTGCTAATGGTGAGTTTCCTTTGGCCATGTAATTAAAGGCCCTTGCCAGGATTCTTGTCGATAAAGTTGGTTCGAAGCTCCTCGATTTTGAGAAGAACTATTGATATGGGATTCTCCAGGAAGGGGATGGTGTAAAGTAAGAAAACACCATATATATTAACTGGTGACGCCAAAAACAAATATATCATCTAGGTGGCGAGCGGAATTTGAATGCCAACAAAATGACGCAAAATGTTAAATTTTCACGGGGGGAAATTTTATCATCTCTTCTTCACAGCCACAGGCGGGTATAGTAAAATGTATTTCTCAACTCGTCAACTGCTCCAAAAATCTATTAAAATTGCAAAGCAAACAACATCACGGTTGAATTTCCTTCGAGATTCCTTCTCTTCCTCATCTCCCTCTTCCTCTTCCTCCTTCCACACCTCCACTCGAAGATGCCTCCCCCACAAGTCAGAGGACAAGACAATATGGGACAAGACTGATTTAAGCCAAATCTTCAAGAACAATGAGGATTGGGTGAAAAAGATGACGAAGGATTCCCCGACTTTTTTCAAGGACCTGGATGCAAACCCTCAGACTCCCAAATACCTGCTCATTGGTTGTTCTGATTCGCGCGTGGGCGCCCAGGAGATAATGGGACTGAACCAGGGCGAGCTGTTTGTTCACAGGAACATTGCGAACCTTGTTGTGAATACAGATTTGAATGTTCTCTCGGTCCTGTACTATGCGGTGAATGTGCTCAAGGTGGAGGACATCTTCGTGCTCGGCCACTACAACTGCGGGGGCGTTCGAGCGGCCTCTGACAACAAGGATCTTGGTCTTATCGACCACTGGCTGAAGCAGATTCGCGACGTATCTCGCACACACCACGGTGAGCTCCAATCGATCGAGGACGACGAGGAGCGTCACCGTCGCCTCGTGGAGCTCAACGTTCAGGAGCAGTGCATCAACCTTTTCGGAAACTCGATCGTTCAAAACGCTCAGGCGACCACATCTCGGCCTCGAATTCATGGGATGGTTTACGATATCAAGGATGGCAAGGTGAGCGAGCGAGCCTTTTGGAAGACGAGAATACGAGCCACTACTAAACTAACGTTATTCCCCTCAATTTACATTCGTTTTGCTCACTCGCCTCCCCCCTGCTCCATTAAAAATGCGCACAATCTCGCTTCGCTCGGCGAAGCTGAAAAAGCTCGACATCAATTTTAAAGAGGTGTTAAAGAAGTACAGGAACATCTACACAGTCGCCGAGTTTAAAAGGCACACCCCCGTAGACGTGAAGGAGTTTTTAGAGAACGAGGAGAGTGGAATGGACCCAATGAGCGAAATAATCGATGAAAACGAGATTTTTGTTGTGATCAAGGGGCAGCAGCACATTCGGCCCCTCAAATGCGCGCCAACAGACAAGCTGGGCGAGGTCAGGAAGGTGATCGGCAAGCTAACCAACTTGCCTCTGACACAGTTCAAATTAAAGCTGAACGGAAACATCATATTTGACGACACTGCAACTTTGGCCGGATTGGGAATTAGTGGGTTCGAGGAGCTGGAGCAAGTCATAAAGATTGAGCCGTTTGCTGGTCGTAAACCTTTGTAGTATAAGGAAAAAACCAACTTAACATTTTTACTCGCCCAGAACAACCCCAGATTTTTGGGCTCGCATTTCATATATATACGTTTTACACATTAAACACTACTGCGATGTTACCCCCGCCACACACGAAAATACCCACAAAAACACCCCCCCTACAAGTCTTAATAAACGAGGTCAAGAAGAAGTCGGAAAATTCTCGCTCTTTTTGTAGAATCGCAATTTTTTTTTTTAACTACTACTTTGAACAGTACTTCAGGTAAAAAACAATATACTACCACAGTAGCGGCACCACACCTACAAAAATACATTCCTAAGCCTACTCTCATGTCCAAAATAAACCCCTCACCCAAACCCACACGCTCCCGGAGATCATTGTCTGTGCAAATGAGAACAGGCATAAACTTGTTAAGTGATGAAAGGCAGTTGTCCCCAGAAGAGCTCTATGAAAATGGGTTGCGACAGTCCAAGGTTGGGACTCCGTACTTCTTCGATAACGATGATGACGATATATACCACAAGCTTTTGAAGAAGAACGACGAGTATTTTGCTACTCGCATGAGCGGGGTCAACAAGTGGAAGGACATTGCCGCTGCCGCCAACGAGAGCGGTGGCGAGGACCATGGGGACCTTAAAAAAGCCAACAAGGGCTGGGGCGACGACTACAACAACGAAGAAGAGGGCGACAACGACAATCAGTCCCCTCGGCAGAAAGCGTTAAAAAGTGAGCAGCTAAAGATCGACACAACCCCCTCTAGGAGTGGGAGGGAAGTGTCCGGTCGCCGGAACTCTGGAGCCTCACCTTCAACGCGTCGAACTTCACTGGGAGACCCAAACAGCCCCAACTTCAGGCAGCAGTCCAAATTACAAATACGAGAGAGGAAGAAGGAGTTGGAGCAAGCCCTGTTTGGCCAGGATGTTTTCGATACTATTCAAAAAGCTCACAAGGCAAACAAGAAGCAGTCGCAGCGGCAACCAGGCCTCAAGGGGACGATTATTTACTTCTTCAACATCATTCCTGTCAAGAGTCCGAAGAGTCGGACTCGTCAGATTTGGGACATGGTGTCAATTTTGTTCATTGTTTTTTCCGCCTTCTTGGCAATGTACGACTTGGCGTTCTTTCCCGAATCTCATTTATCGACGATAGACGATTCGGTGTGGTTTCTCTCTCAGGTATGAATTATTCCGTTAATTCTTCATAAAACACCCAAAACTAACTTAACTTCCCCCCCCCCCTCATCCCCCCAGCTATCCGAAACCTTCTTCTGGGTCGATCTCATCTTCAATTTCTTCACCGCAGAATTTGACCGAGAAGGCGATCTCATCACAAACAAAAAAGAGATAGCCAAGATCTACGTCAGCTACTGGTTCTGGATCGATTTCGTGTCCAACCTGCCCCTCTCAGGAGGCCTCAAGCTAAATAAAATACTTCGTTTTTTGCGAATTCCCCGAGTCATAAATCGGTGGGCCTTCCTGGGATACTCGTGGAAGTTTTTGAACATCTTCAAGCTTACACTAACCATTGGCGTCTCGGGACACTTCGTGGCGTGTCTCTTCTACATGATTGCCAGAATGGAGGAGCACGCGGTGGACAACTGGACCCACATTGACGGCCTGTACGCCTACTCGGACGATTACCAAGATTGCCTCGACAACGACGGCGGCGACGCGCAGTCTTGCGTTGACATCGACGAGACAGCCGTTATGCAGAACACCCGGTCCTTCCACTACGTATCCGCTCTGTACTTTGCGTACGCCACCCTAACGACCGTCGGGTATGGAGGTGAGTTTCATTCCGTCTCCGCTCGCCTTGTGACAGAAGAGTGCGAAGCTCCGTGAGAAATTGCTATACAGTGCACAAAAACCTACTCAACTATTTTTGCTCGCTCGCTGAACTCGTGCTTTGTTAAAAATGCGCCTCGCTTCGCTCGGCGCAGACATCAAGGCGAGTACGTCTGGCGAGCGCACCGTTGCCCTGGTTGCTTTGGTCTTGGGATCAGCCGTTTTTGCCGGAGTTGTCGGAACCATGTCCCAGCTGATGGAGGGCATTGACGAGATCGAGCAGCTCAAGCTCACCAAACTGAAGCAGATGCAGGTGAGCGAGCGGAAATAGCTGCAGACGGCCACATTCACTCCTACTAAACTTACCCACTCAATTCGTTTGGCTCGCCTGGCTCGCTCGTGCTTCATTAAAAATGCGCCTCGCTTCGCTCGGCGCAGTACTTCATCAAGAGTAACCACTTTCCAAACGAGGTTAGGGTGAGAATCCGAAAGGTGAGCGAGCGGAGCGGGGGGGGGTTGAGGAAGACGAGCACACGAACCACTACTAAAGCAACCCACTCAATTTACTTCGCAACCTTCTTCACTCGGTGCAGTTTTTCGATCTCAAGGTCAATTTGATGAGGAAGGAGCTCACCCTGCTGGACGAGCTTCCCCCGCTGTTGAAGAATGACTGCTTGGCTCACATCTACATGGGCCAGCTCGAAACCTGCCCCTTCTTACTGGAGTGTAGCGAGGTGAGCCGATCCGCGTTTTGCGGAGCTCTCTCCGTTCAGCTAATTGGCGAGAAAGACTACATCTTGGTCCAGGGACAGTGCCTGGACAGGATGTTCGTTGTCAACTCCGGAATCATCGAAATCATCAACAACAGGGGCATGATATGCAGGAGGAGCACGCAGGGGAGCTTCTTCTGCGAGAAGTGTGCCTTCTTCGAGGGGGAGCTGAGCGCGGTCTCCTACAGGGCCAAGGCCGACGTTGAGCTGCTGTTCATTGAACGAGAGCACCTGATCTACGTGCTCAACATCTACCACGACCTGGCTGCGGAGTTCGTAATGGCGTGCCAAAAGAGGGAGGAGCAGAAAGCCGAGAGAATGGAGGGGGCGTCCAAGTACACGGTTTTCAAGAACAAAAACGCTGAGACAATGTTCCGACCGAGCACCCCTCCCCCAGGGGTGGAGTGGGGGGAGCAGAAGGACAAGAACAGGCCACCGACGTTCGAGGAGATGTATTTGAAACACGACGACCCAGAGATCCAGGAGAGGCTGGACCGAGCCACAGTTGTTGCACCGAGACCAAGGAGGGAGAGTAGCATGAGCGCGCAGAACAGCTCAGATGACGCATCTACCACGATTGCCGCTCTGCAAATGGCCAACAACAGCCAGAGGCTCGAGAACAAGGTGGAGAGGGAGAACAACCGGTTGACGTTGAGGATGGAGCAATTAGAGAATGCCGTGTTGAATGCCATAGCGTCAATAAGTGGAGGTGGAGGTGGTGATGGGGGTGCGGGTGGGGGTGCGCTAACGCTAAAATCAACTCCTGATATTGCCCTTGCCGGGCCTCCCAGAGGAGTCGAAGACGAGTAAAGTAATTTTGAATTTGTAAGAAAGAGTTGTCTGATTAATACTCACGAGACCCATGTATTGTTACCCGCTCAATCTCCTTTCCTATCCTTCTCGCAACTGACAAAGGAGACAAAGTCTTGGACGTCGGAGATTCTCCCCCCCCCACCAAATTCTGCACCTTGAAGTTTGTGTCGTGTGTCTGCGCCGAGCGAAGCGAGATTGTGAGCATTTTTAATGAAGCAAGAGCAAAACGAGCGAGTCAAAAGAATTGAGTGGAATAATGTTAGCTTAGTAGTGGATGTTTCCGTCTGTAGCCCTTTCGCGGGATTCATCGTTTCGCGGGATTCATCGCTCGAGTCTTCCTCAAAGCTCGCTCGCTCGTTTCGCTCGCTCACCTCCATTTCACCAGCAATGCCAAGTTCAATTTTCAAGGTATGCGGCGAGATAAAATCCCACTCCTTGAATAGCAGTTGATCTAACTCCTCAATGCCGGCCATCCAATCTATTTTTCTCTCCATTTCCTTTTTTGGATTCTGTTCATTATTTATAAAGCTCTCAAAGTCGTCGAAGGACGTTTTTGTGGGCAATGCTCTGCTCTGAGGAATGAAAGGGGGAACGATGTGCTTCTGGGCTAACTTGTCCCACTCAATGGCCAAAAAGAATCCATGTTTCTTCAACGATTTGATGGAACCAACCCCCAACCGCTTATCCTCGTCGACTTCCAGGAGACCTTTTATCAACGAGGTAGCCTTCGCCGGAAAAAAACTTGGGTACTCGATGTCTTGAAGCAGAAGTCGGTACTCTCTGTAAGACGAGCAAAAAAAAGAGAAGCGAAAAGAAAAGCAGTCTTGGTAAGAAATTGTGAGAATTTGAATTTTGGGTTTGGCAACCAACTCACCTGTTCACTTCCTTCTCCACACCGTTTTGGTGATAACTCTGTGGTTGGTGCGAGTCTTCCATCATTTTTTCGTATGAAGCTCGATCAAATGGCCGCCTACCACTCAGTAGCTTGAAGATTGTGATTCCGAGCGACCAGTAATCGACCGCGTTGGTGTAACCGACCTTTTCAAATCTGTGCTGGCCGATTAGCCTTATCATCTCTGGAGCCATGTAGCCCTTTGTTCCCATAATTGACCGCCTCCTCGATCGCCCATCACTGCCTTGCATCAACCGTGGGTCGTAGTCGTCTTCTCGTGTAAGCACTGATCCGCCACAGTCGGCAACCCCGCCCATGTCGGCAAGCTGAATGTGACCATCCTCGCACAGCAGCACGTTGGCCGGCTTCAGATCCCGGTACATGAGTTTCAAGTCGTGGAGGTGTTGGAGTGCGAGGATGATCTCGGCGGCATAGAAAACCACCCTGTAGAGATCGACACACCTGTCTGGGTACGAGTTGATGACGTCCTGAAGGTTCCCAGCATTGGCAAGACCTAGAATCAATATCGCACACGTGGGTGTTTGAATCGAGTATTCAAGATTCACAATAAAGGGGTGATGGCAGGCCGCAAACACAGTCTTTTCCGAGTTGAGTCTCAGTGGGTCGTCGACGAACAGGTCTACCAGGTCTTTCTTTCGCTGGAGCTTCAGGGCATAAAACTTGCCCGTCGTCTTTTTCTGCACTCTAATGACTTTTGCAAAACCGCCCTCCCCAATTGTGTCGAAGAACCTGAAGTCGTCTATTTCGACGTGATTGTAGATCTCGAGCTTGAGCTTCTGCAGTTTAGCGTACTGGGACGAGTGGAGAAAATTTAGAAAGGTTGAAGAATAGAGATTAATGAAAATCTTCTGCTGGATGTCATCAAGCATGGTGGAGGACAGGTCAACCATGTCCAACCGAGCCGACAAAATCATCTCGTGTATTGTAGTTTTCTCGTCAGGAGACAAAAAACCAAGCTCGAGAACGGCCCCCTTCTTAATATATTTGGAATATATGTGAGTGGCCTTGGAGCGACGATAATCAGCAGTTGGGATTGAGCGGTACTCTTGGATGTCCACCCAGCAGAAGAAAGATTCTTGAGTGAGGATTGACTTGGCGTAGTCGCCTATAAACTTTTGTCCAATTGGCTCTGACAATAGGGCCCGAAGTTGCAAATATTCATCAGGACAGTCGGGAGGAAGTGTGCCCTCAGCTATGAACCGGGTCCGCATATCATCCTCAGATTCTCGCTGCCGCCATATTGTTTTCTTGCGTCTCCTGGAAAGGCTGTCAGGTCGGTGAGTCGGTTGAACGCGTTTAGGCTTGGGTTTTGAGAGGAAGAACTTGCATTGACCCATGATTCTTCAAAAACACAAATGTACCGGCTGCATTAAAAGTAAGTTGTCAATTTCAAGCGTGTAGCACTGATTTATTTTTGTAATGCTATGCTTGCTTTACATACATAAACATCCTATGTGCTATGTGTATGGCATATTATATTATTATAAAATAAACGAAAATAATTTCCAAAACCTACTCAAAACTCTGTTTCCAAGAACCAGACAACATGGTTAGTTGCAAGCCTTATGGCTCAGTTCTCATTGAGAAAAATTCAGAAGTTCGAGGCTTCTTCATGGCTGGTCCGGCTAGAGCTCCATTATTTGTTTCATTTGCGATGGTCTCGGTTGCCATGCTTGAACTTGCTTTTGAGGATGCAGGTTGTACGAAAGACGGCTTTCAAATCTCATTCAACTCCTCTGAGTCCCGCCCCCAAACGATAATGGAGGCTACGAACTCTGGAGATTCGTGCACAAGAAGCACAACGTTGGGAATCAAACCTGATTCCCTGTTGCCCAGTATCTCAGTGCTTGCCTCAATTTTAAATATCTTCGTAGTTCCTTTGTCAGGTGCGTTAACAGACTACACACAATACCGCCGCGCTGCCTTGGTCGGCTCGTTGCTAGTTTGCTGGTTGACCAATGTATTCCAGATCTTTCTCCACAGTTCTACCTGGAAGGTTCTTGCATTCTCGCAAGCGGTTTTTGGTTCGACCTCATATATGATCAACATTATGACTGTAAACAGCTACAGCACTGAGATTGTTGAAAAATTGGACGACTTGGCATTTTTGCAATCAGCCGGTCGCTTGTGGGAGACAATACCCATGCTGTTTTACCTTATTGGTGTAACCGTTGTCGCACTACGAACGAACATGACAGTGTTGGAAAAATCGAGTTTTGCTCAGATTTCCGCAACGATCATTACTCTCCCATTCATCCTTTCTTTGAGTAAATTGTTTGGAACGAGGCCCGCACTTCACAACATAGAAGGGAAATCCTACCTCTCCGTCGGATTCATTCAAGTAAGAAGCACATTTCA
This sequence comes from Parmales sp. scaly parma, assembly GCA_030267985.1. Classification (NCBI taxonomy): domain Eukaryota; class Bolidophyceae; order Parmales; species Parmales sp. scaly parma. The sequence goes on along the minus strand of BRYC01000034.1, from coordinate 92,901 downwards.
TAAAATAAGAACGAAACACCCGGAAGCTGCGAAGTTCTTGATCGCTATGGCTTTTTTTGAATCAGCCACAGTCTCTATCGTCCAGCTGAGCATCACCTATCTGAAGTCTCAGTTGAAGATTCAGGATCCTAACAAGTTCATAGTATTCTGCGTGGTCATGATGCTTCCGGCAGTAGTGGCTACGCCGAGATTTGTGAAAAAATGTGGCGGAACGAAGAAGGCACTGCAGATAATCTTGATCTTGCTGTTCTCCACTACCATTTTTCTTACTCTTTTCGTTCACAAACCGGAACACAGCGCCATGCTTGTACTTGTTGGAGGTTTGTTTGGGCTTGGCATTGGATCCATCCAGTCGATTCAACGAAGTTTCTATCTTTGTGTGGTTCCCAGCGGGAACGAGGCAGAGGTGAGCGAACGAGCTACAGACGGCTACACCCACTACTACTAATTCTTGCCCTCTTCCAGATGTTCGGAATTTACGTTCTGTTCACTCAAATACTTGGCTTCCTCCCGAATTTGATTTTCTCGGTTTGCAACGAGCTACTGGGAAGCATTCGATTTGCAACCCTGGTGCTGTTCCTTTTTCACTTTGTTGGATTTGTCTTGGTGAGCAGGGTTGACTACGAGAAGGGGAGAAGGGAAGCGTCAGCCTCCGACCACTTACGCATTAAATCAACGAGAATTTTGTCTCCGGCTGATTCAGAGAAGAAGGTGATTCCAATCCCAAAAATTCAGCTCGAGGAGACGTTATAGTTATAAGAATTTTGACCAAGCTTATCTTTATCATGTTGTAGTTATTGTTGTTGTTGTTGGTGGTGCTGGTGCCACCTTCTCGGCCTTGTCCACCAACAGGAACTCGTGCATCTTGATATTGTTAATTGTTGGTCTCTTTTTCTCATCGAGCGTTAGGCACTTCTCCAATAAATCGGCTAACGCTAGAACCTCCCCCCTGTTATCATTCCCAGCTTTCTTACTCAGCAGATGCGACGAAATACTTTTTACGTCTCCCGACTTGACCACGACATTTCGAAGGCTGACCTGCCCCGTCACCTTATCGTTGTACTGCTCTCGGAACGCATTGTTGTCCTCGCTATCGAAGTGGGGATCCAAGCCCATTTTCTCGAATGACAAGTAGTGCCGCCGGAGCTGCTTGTTCGGAGGAGGCCCTTTCATAGCCATGATTCGCTTCAGCATGTCGTTGTTCGTGCTCCCCGGGAACATTACCCGTCCAGTGAACAGCTCAAACAGGGTGACGGCAATGCTCCACAGATCCGTTCCCTTGTCGTAATCTAAGCCCAACATCACCTCAGGCGGGCGGTAGAACCGCGACACCAAGTAGGGGGTGGGATCGTTGTCGGTGTCGGTTTCGAAAAATGCGCTTCCGAAATCGCAAATTTTCAGGACCGTGAAATTGGCCGAGACCAAAATGTTGTCTGGCTTGATGTCTGCGTGGACAATCTTGTGCTTCGCCAGGTGCGAGAGAGCGGTGAAGAGCTGCCTCGTGTACGACTTAATCGCGGAAATATTGATTCCAACGTTCTTTCCGAATTTGTTCAAGGTTTCACGAAGATTCATTGCCAGAGACTCAAAGCACATCATCGTATGCCCCTTGTGCTCTCCTTCCTTGATGAGCTTCACGCAGTGCTTGCGGGATTGGGGATCGTTTTTGCCGAGGAGCTTGAGGATTCGAATTTCCTTGATGGCGGCCTTGCGCATTATTTCGTTCGCACGAATGATTTTAATGGCAGTCTCTCCAAACTCTCCCTTGGTGTCGACGCACTTTAGCACAGAGGAGAAAACTCCCTTGCCGAGGTAGCCAAGGACTTGAAAACGGTCGTAAATAACGTCGTTGATTTGCATCTTGTAGTAGCCATCCACGTCGTCCCAGTTGTCGGCTAGGTTGAGGTTGTCGGATTTGGATAATTTTGTTTGTTTGGATGATGAGGAGGTTGTGATTGTGGCTGTGGCTGTGGCTGTGGTGGCGGTGAGAGAAATTTTGGAGGGGGAGTCCGAGAACATGTCGAATTCCTCATCGTTGTTGACGGGGGGCGGGGGGAGGGCGGTTGGTGGGTGGGAGACGAGGGAATTGGTGGATTGGGCGTTTTGGGGGTCGGACGAGGGTTTCTCAGACTCGATTATCCCGACCGCACTGCGGGGGAGTTTGGTTGTGGAATCGAGGGTGGAATCGAGGGCGGAATTTGAGACGGAACGATCAATTATCTCGCGTTTCCGTTTACGGCGCCTTTCAGCCGCTATTTCAGCCTCTCTTCTCTCCTTCTCCTCCTCGTCCTCATCCAAGTCAAAATCTTCTATCGCTAGGTCTTCTTCTGGGAGATTTCCAACAGGCTCCGACACCTCGCCCATGGGGATTAGGGAAGGCATGGCCATAGGTTTGGGAGCGGGTTTCTTGTTTGTAACCTCCCCAACCTCAGCCTCTTCTTGTTTGGCAGTAGGTTTGCGAAAATTGACAGGTTTGTTGCGGAAATTGACGGGACGGCCACGTTGTTGTTGTTGTTGTTGTTGTTGTTGTTGTTGTTGTTGTTGTTGTTGTTGTTGTTGTTGTTGTGGATTGTTCGGATTGTTACTATTGCTATTTCCATTGTTGCTGCTCGGTGGTTTAAACCCGTTGGGTCTGCCACTCGCGAAACTGTCGTAGTTGTACTCCGAGCTCATTATGTTGACCAAAATAACTGAGACGTATTTGGTATGAAGTTAATTGGTTTAAATCTTGGCATCTCTTCCTGGCACCTTGGGTAAAACATTGCTCATTTGCCAGCAAAATTATAAGAATTCATTTCACCACACATTTTAGCCACCCCCATCCCTCCCCCAAACGCCAATACAAATCAACCGACATTTATTGTCGTCTCTCACCATGGAGCTTTCCCAAACTTCGAAAGCGTCCCTCAAACGTTCACGACTTCTCTTCACGTCCCCACCTCTCCCCCCTTCCCAATATAGCGTTGCTGCTAAGAAAAAAATCGCTATGAAAGTAGCATACCACTATCCAATTGTGTCGAACGACAATGATAATGACAATGACAATAGCAATGATAATCAGAACAACAACCAATCATCCAATTCCAACGATACACACTCCCTCTTATCAGAAATGCGGTCTGACTCATCCTCAAAAATAAAGAACCAGAATGCTGTCTCTACCTCCTCCACATCACAACTTTCTCTCTATAGGGATGCCGATTTTGCGTCCTCTTCATCCTCTGGAAACCTTCTCCCGGGCCAATCCCCTCTTGTTGCCCCTGCCCCCACCTCTTCCTCGACGGCGATCACAGCCCGTTCTGCCAGCAACCTTGAGATTCCTACCCCGAGCTGGCATCCCAGCTGGAAGATTCACTCGGTTATTTCGGGGCACCTAGGATGGGTTCGATCCGTGGCATTTGATCCAGGGAATGAGGTGAGTTGTTGTGCCTCGGCGCAATGATTGAACGGTTGTAACGAGAGTGAAGATTCCAACTAACTTCCCCCCCCTCCAACAGTTCTTCGTGACTGGGTCGGCTGACAGGACCATCAAGGTTTGGGACTTTGCAAAAGCCTCCGTTGCCGCCCCGGACGCCTTGAAACTCACCCTAACGGGCCACATAAATGCAGTCCGCGGCCTGGCCATTTCCCCCCGCCACCCGTATATGTTCTCCTGTGGCGAGGACAAAATGGTAAAGTGCTGGGACTTGGAGTACAACAAGGTGATTAGACAGTACCATGGCCACTTGTCCGGAGTGTTTTGCCTGAAGTTGCACCCGACTCTTGACATATTAATCACTGGAGGAAGGGATGCTTGTGCGAGGGTATGGGACATGAGAACGAAGGAGCAGGTGAGTTGTGGATGTCTGATGTTGTGAGTGATTTGTGACCAAATTTTTAACCTTCACATTCCCCATTCCCATTCCCATTCCCATTCCCATTCCCATTCCCATTCCCATTCCCATTCCCATTCCCATTCCCATTCCCATTCCCATTCCCATTCCCATTCCCATTCCCATCCCCATCCCCATCCCCAATCCACAGATCCACTGCCTCGGAGGCCACGAGGGTACAGTAGCCTCGATCCTGACCAACGGCGTCGACCCCCAAGTTGTTACCGGTGGCCACGACTCGAAAGTGAAGCTCTGGGACCTAGCCGCAGGGAAGGTAATGACGACCCTGACGCACCACAAAAAGTCCGTCAGGGCTCTCGCCTCCCACCCCTCGGAATTCTCGTTCATGAGCGCCGGAGCCGATAACATCAAGAAGTGGCAGGGGAAGGATGGGCGGTTCATCCAGAATTTCCCGGGCCACAATGCTGTTGTCAACGCTATGACCTGCAACGCCGACGGGGTGCTTGTCAGCGGTGGGGACGACGGGAGCATGAGATTCTGGGACTACAAGACTGGGTACCAGTTCCAGGCGGCCGAGACGGTTGTTCAGCCCGGCTCCTTGGAGGCAGAAAAGGGAATTTATGCCTTGGCCTTTGATGAAACAGGCACCAGACTTGTCACTTGCGAGGCGGACAAGACGATCAAGATCTGGAGCGAGGACAAGGAGGCGAGCGAAGTGAACGAGCCTATCGACAAAAAACGCTGGAGGAAGCAGTGCATTGCTGAAGCCAGGTCGAGATACTAAAACAAATAAATTGAAGTCCAATCTGTTGAAGGTGCGAATCTATTTAATCATTCTTGTGTTTTTTAATGATGTCCATGTTGTCCGCCCTTTTGGAAAAATCGGAGTCCGCACCATTTGCAGATGCCATCAAGCTCCACCCGCTTGTCAGCATTATTTGTTGTAAAGTGGAGGTTTATGTACTCGATTGGGTGCCCAAGTGCGCCCCCCCCCCCATCGCACACAGCAATGTTTCCATCCACTCCAATAGGTTCAACCCCCATGATTTTTTCCATCGCATTAGATCGCATAGCACCACCAGCATATGGGATGTTCTTAACGATTTCTGTTGAGAATGAACGGGACGAGCGGCCGACCAGAGCTGCTATTCGGATCATGGGTCACGCTGAACAAGCTTTAAGAGAGAACTCAAGAAGCAACCAAATTTAATAGAGTTTCCGTGCGCAAGGGTGCAAGGGACAATTTAGAAATGCAGAAAACTTTTGGAACCTCCTGATAGTTAAGATCGCCAAGGAGTAATTAGTCTAAAACAAAAAATGGCCATATCCAAGAAGCAGTCAACGAGGAGCCGAATGTTCCAGGAGATGCGGGCGAACACTGGATCGTCTTTCTCCTCAATGACCCAATTGGGTGTGGGCACAGCGGCCCTTCTTGTGTCCACGTTCTCGAATGCGGCACTTCCTACAATCGTCACCACATTCTTGAATGCTTCAGCCAGCTCAAAAATCTCCAATAAGTCGATTGCAAGCTTTAGTAACTCAAACCCGTCTGTTCCTCTTGTTGGTGGAGCAAAATACCTTTTCGGTGGAAACAACATGGTTTCCTTGAGGCTTCTCGCTACAGTGGTGGTTGTTGGTGGCATTGCCAGTGGAGTGAGATCCCGGCTTGTGAAAGGAGCCGAGGAGAGGCTTGAGGCGAACCTTCGCGACAAGGTGTTTACAGCAATTTGCGAGGGCGAGTTGATAGATGTGGAGGAGTTTGCCTTGGCAGAGGACTTTCCCCCCGCCCCTAACCCCCCCCCCACCCCCTCCTCCGATTCTGACCAGCCCGCTACTCCAACCCATGTGACCTCTCTTATGCACGTCCTGACAAAGCAAACAACTTCCGCCTCCAAGGCATTCACCCAAACTCTTTCCTCAGTAGTCCGATCCACCTTCTCGGTGGTGAACTCGTCCTTGATCCTAATCTCCATTTCTCCCAAGCTAACAGTTTGCTCCCTTGCCCTCATCCCGTCAATTGGCACGATTTTCATGATTGTATCCAAAATCAAGAAATCGTTCCAGAAGAGGCTCACTGCTCTCAAGCTGTCCACAATCAGCGAGGCCGAGGAGACCCTCCGGCTCCTCCAGACTGTAAAAACTTCCAAAACCTCCGCCCTCCACGTTTCCAAGTTCGCATCCCGAACTACCAAAATCCTCTCCCTCTCCTCAACCATTTCCACCCTCGAGGGATTTTACATGGCCACCCTCTTCGGACTGACCGGCCTCACCCTTGGCGGCCTAGCCTACCTCGGCGGCGAGGAAATCAAGGCCGGAAGGCTCGCTGGCGGCACCGGCGATGTTTCCCGCTTCATGGTCCACACATCGCTGATCGGTGTTGGCGCTGTCGGAGCCGTCACGGCCCTGGGCGAGGTGAGCCCACAGCATTATATTGCAGTTCTAATTCAACTCTAACTCTGCGTCACCCCACCCCACCCCACCCCACCCCACCCAACCCCACCCCA
>BRYC01000034.1:25183-86463 GCA_030267985.1 Parmales sp. scaly parma | reverse complement strand
CCCCACCCCACCCCACCCCACAACAGCACAAGCGGGGAGTTATTGCTGCTGGCGAGATCTTCAACCTTTGCGACGGGATTAAAAAAGACACACAATCAAACCCCCAGAACAACGACCACTTGGTCTTCAAGAACGTCTCGTTCAAGTACAAAAAATCCAAAAACTTGGCCCTCAACAACGTCAACTTTGAGGTCAAAAGCGGCACGGTTGTCGCGCTCGTTGGCAAGAACGGCAGCGGAAAGAGCACCATCGTCAACTTGATCGGAGGCGCCTACAAACCGCTCGAGGGAAGCAGCATTTCCCTCCCTCGAACGAGCATTTCCGTCGTCTCTCAGACCCGGGACATTTTTTCCGGCACAATTTTGTCGAACATTTTGTACGGCAGCGAGGACAAGAACCTCACGCTGGAGTCGCAGTCGGTTTTGAGCGCCATCGCAATCACCGAGCTCGACCAATTCGTGAACGAACTGGAGGAAAAGTACAGCACAAAGGTGGGGATGAACGGCATGAGGCTTTCCGGAGGGCAAAAGGCGCGCATCGCCATTGCGAGGGGGCTGGTGGGCAACCCGTCACTCCTGCTGCTCGACGAAGTCACCAGCGAGCTGGACAACGAGGGTAGTGGCAACGTTTGGGACATGGTCGAGAAAATCAAGGCGGGGGGCGGAAGCGTCTTGGTGGTCACTCACAATTTGACCGATGCTGCGAATAGCAAGAGGGTCGACAAGGTCGTTGTGCTGAAGGACGGCGAGGTGGTTGAGTTTGGTAAGGGTGACGAATTAGCGAAAGGCGACGGCGAGTTTTCAAGACTTTTGCGGTTGCAGAACCAGGAGGCCGAGGTTTAAAGTATAGAATTAAAGCAACGCTTGTTTCGTTTCGTTTCCATTAATTTTATATTTATATGCAAGGATTAGCCGCCCCGGCCACAACCTTATCGCACATGTCGGTGCTCACAGTGGTCGCACACGCCGGAAAATTCGGTTCCTGAGAATAGGTCAAGGTCAGGGTCAGATCTGCAACAGCCAAGCTGAACGTCCCGGCGCAACCCAGACACACGTATCCGTCCTTCAGGCCCTTTGCAGCCAGCTCTTCCAGCACGTTCATTTCCCCATCCTTCGGATTGTAAAAGTCCATCTCCAATTTCCCCGTCCTTGTAATGGAATTTCCAGGCAATGATAAGTCCATGTCGTTATTGACGTAAGCAAAATTATACAATCCGTGGTCGGATGATTGAGTGTTGACCTCCACGTTGATGTGCTTGGGACTCACTGTGGCAGAGATCGGGTTGGTGAGCCCAATTTCTGCATGGCTGACGACATCTTTTCTCAAAATCAAATTTTTGATAATGTCGCTAAGGGTCCCATAACTGTATGCATATGCTGCGAAGTTAACGTGATCGCGGATCAACACCGCTGGGACCTGCGTGCCCTTTACCCCGCCTTCGAACAGAAGACTGTCCGAAGCGGGAAACTGCATCTGGCTGTTGTCGTATGAGATATCGTCGATTTGCGCTATCAAATCCACCTTTACCCCCATAAAGTAATCGCTCATTGCAGCGTTGGCACTTGCCATGTTTTCAGGGATCATCGGACCCCGCAGGTGAACGAAGTTGTTGCCAGGGAACAGCGACACATCGAGAGAGCGGACGTAGCCGATGATCGAGTTGTCCGCTGCGCAGAGCGAAGCGAGGCGCATTTTTAATGAAGCACGAGCGGAACGAACCAAGCTAGCCAAACGAATTGAGTGGGTTTGTTTAGTAGTGGATGTAGCCATTATGTCTGCAGCCATTTTGCGAGATCCATCGCGAGTATTCTCGTCTTCCTCAATGCTCGCTCGCTTCGCTCACTCACCTTTCAATTTAATTATCATGGAGATGGAACCAATAGGATCGATCGTAACCGGAGCGGGGTTGTGCAAATTCACATCAACAACAAAGAACGGGTGGGTCTCATCCTCCGGTGTGGTGACATCGAAACTGAGCACGTCCATCTGGTTCAAACCGTTGAAACCGGTCATCACCACGTCCTTCTCCATCTTGACATTTTTGTAGTCAACATCGCCAAGGATTGGAAACGTGACTGTAACCACGGGCTCGCCGCTCACGTGCCAGCTGATCTTATCGCCCATGATCAAGTCATTGGCGAAGTAGTTCCACCCTGCAAGGGAGGTGTCGTGGAGGGTAAAGGTGGCGGAGGGGGCAATTGCCTGAGTGGAATGGATTGGATTGGATTAGTTTGGTAGCGTTTGTGGGTGGTTGTGGGTTGGGTATGTGGGTATGTGGAATGTGGGGCACATTGAAAACCTACCTTTTCCTTGTCGCCTTTGTTCAGCTTGATGGCAGGAAGAGTGGCGTAGCCCACGATGAGATCATCATAGGTGAAGGTGAGCCTCACGTCCTGGATGACCACAGCAAGAGGTGCATCGCACGTGACGGTTATTTCGGAATACAAATCAAATGTCGAGGCGTCTTGAGCCGCGTTCGTAACGTTGGTCTGTCCAAAGGTGATCGTAGAGCTGTCAATCGCAGACTGAACGGTCCCGGGGACTACTTGCTTGATAACGATTGTGGTGGTGATGGTCATTATGGTCGACAAAACGAATGTTGCAATGAGGAAATTTCTAAAGTAAGTGTGTCGTTTGAAGAAGCTAATAGGTTTGGAAGTGTTGTCAGAGGCGTCATCATTTGGGGTTGGTGGGTTGGAGGTGGTGCCGGGGAAAAATCTAGAATTCTTCTTCTTGCCATTCCAGGTGCTTGCGTACAAACCACCTTTACTCTGTTCTTGTTCTTCATCTGATAATGATAATGAGTTTGGGTTCGTTAGCTCATCTTCAAAGGCGGCATTGAGAAGTGGTTCTGCCGCCATATGGGGCTTGGGGTTGTTCAGTAGGGTTTTGATTTCTGATCTTCTTTATTAATTCTGATCTTCTTCAAATTCTGGAAGTTCACAATAAAGTAGCCAACCAAAATTTTGAGAGAAAAAATTTGGGCAAATCTACTTTACAGTTACTTTTAATATTCATGTCGCACATTGCGAATTCTTCGAATCAACAAGAACGTCTGTCAACGTAGTCAATTGCTGGACACTACTGTTGAGACTCATCAAGAGATAAACCAACACTCCGCAAATTAGACAGAGAAATCCGACCAGGATGAGCAACAACGTAAGCAATTGACTATTGACCCCTCTCCCTCCCACTCCCGCTCCCGCTCTCGCATCTCCACTTCCAAACTCACCCCCCTCCAATTTATTCGTCTCCGAAACACCAATAACTTTCTCGCCTGTCCGTATCTCGGCAATTACCTTTTTCATGTGTTCGCAAAATTGTAAGCACCAATTTGAGGTTTCCACCTTTGTTTTGCTCTCTATGATCCTCCTCCACATGCAGCTCTTTACGAATTTGACTTCAAATTCGGCTCTGATTGTGATTCCCTTTTTATCTTCACTCGGCTCTATCAAATAGAAATCTTCAACCGTGAAGCAATCCGCGCTCGGTACGTCTTCCAACTCCGTTGACGTTTCAATGATCAGGCCGAAGATGCCGAATTTGTGTAGCCGTTGCCTCTTCGTAGCTCGAGTGCTGCTTGGTCCGATTGGCGCGTTAACAGGGCACCGAAAAGTAAGATTTCTCAGCATCCCCCATTCATTAGCGCTGCGCCAGGGTTCAGTGCTCACGTCCGAGTCTTTTCTTACTTCCTTATGAAACCTTCCTGTGCTAAAAACACAATCGTCCTTCACGAAAAAGTCGAAGAATTCATCAACGGAGACCGGGAGAAAGTAATTCTCGACCGCAAGCAACTTGTAGTGTTGCAATGTGTTATCCTTAAAATTCTCCCAGGCGCTCTTCATATCGCTCGGTGGCGGATTCAGCGAGCTGGTGTTCACCACGGAAGTGTCCATGGATTGAAAATCGCTCTCTTCCACCTCGCTGCTCCTGTTCATAACCACGTTTGTGGGCGGAGTGGATTCGGCAAATTTGACATTGCTGTTTTTGTCGTTATTGTTGGCAATGCTCCTTCTCGTTTTCGACTCCACCAAGGCCGCGGCAATCTCATCGTCAAAAGAGTTCTTACGACTGCTGCTTGCTGCAGGTGGCGGTGTTCTCTTGGAGTTTGAAGAATTCGTGCTTGAGTTTGATATTGATTTCTTTAACGCAGGGTGATCCCATGTCCGGCTGCGGTTCTTGTTGTTCATTTGCATGTTCTCAAGTGTACTGGAGTCCACGCTGCTATTGTCAAAAATGTTGTCCAGCTCACTGCTGCTGGAAGTTTTCAGCAGATTATTGTTGATGCTCTCATCATAATAATCATTTACAAACTCATTGTTGTCATTGTCGTCATTGTTGTCATTGTTGTTCAAGTCGGTGTCGGGCGCCTGGTCGTTGCTTGTATTTTCATCCATCAGATTTGTCAAGACCTTGTAAGCCTCGTCACGGTCGTAGAAGGAACGAAAGTTATACTCCTTCTGCGCGGTTTTCACGCAAATGTTCTCGCCAACAAGAGCAACATCGTGCTTCTCAATTGAATTAATTTGCGAGAAGGGGATGCGAATCTTCTTTTCAAAACCAAATAAGTTCGCGTAGAAGCAAATATTCGAAGCGGTTACGTACATCCGTCCGCTGAGGTTGATCTTTCGATCTACTGCACATGAAAATGTTTGTCTAATGATTCCCACAGATCCAAAGATACGAGATACAATAAGTGCGGATTGCTGCGAATGGTCCATGTTAGTCGAGGTTTTAGAATATTTATGATAGGATGCAAGTATAGTGAAGTGGTGAACTTCAGCAATTTTAAAATGCCACTTAAATAATTTGAGAAAAAGGTTTTTAAAGAGGAAGAAGGTATAGCATGCAAACAAGAATCAAATAGAATTGCATTTATTTATTGAATTCCCAGCCACCACCTCATGTACAATGATGAAGAATTCAAAATTGGCGATGTAAAGTTCGCCAAAGGAATTGGAATTGTAACCCAACTCTTCAACCCAAGTAAAGAGATCAAACTTCTTGAGGGGGTTTCAGCCAGGGAAAGCCTCGTGCAAATCTGCAAGCAGCAGTGCCAAGATTCTGCCGGCTACAAACCATTCAACCCGTACAAGTTTCTTCAAGCTCTGAACGCTCTGCGGTTCGCCTCAATCACAGTAGTTCAAGAAATTCTTGAGTGGAGAAATGGTCTCATTCACCCGGAACCTTTTATTGTTTCGGGCGAAAACTACCTTCTGAAAATGATTCATGATACGGAAGTGTTTCGGGTGATGCCAACGCTAGATCTCTTCGGCTTCGAGTTCGGTCTTCGTAATCCGTTCATTTTCCCCTGCGGACCCCGACTAGCGGCGAGAAAGAGGCTGGAGACGAAGCGCAAGAAAATGATAGAGGACAAAAAAATGAGGGCCAAGAGCGGAAATACGAACCCCAACAACGAGCCGGACGACATGCACACAGTGTCTACTTCCAAGAGGGAGATGATTTTGCCGCGAGGAGATGTCGAGGCGTTGGTTCCTGACAATGAGATGGCAACCTTGCTGCACGATCTCAGCGTTGTGACCGAGGAGCACTGGATCTTAATATGCCAAATGGAAAGTGCGCTGCGGGAGGAGGAAGACAGGCACACGACGAAAAAGAGCGGTCCGGCCCAGGCTGGAACTGGCTGGGGTTTGGAGAGGTGGACGAAAATGGCTTGGAAGTTCATGCATAATTTTAAAGCGAATAATAATCACCACAGGAGCAAGCGGAGAGGAGAGAGCGGCGAGGGGAGGGAGCTGGACGGCGACAACGACAACGACAACGACAACGACAACGAAAACGGCGAGAATGAAATTGGGGACGATAATGGAAATGACGAAAATCACATTTCCATCACGAAAACGTCGAGAGCAAACCGCACCGATAGAACCAAGAAAGAAATCGTCGTGGAAGTGACAAAGAAGAAAATTAGCAAGGAGCAGCACACCATGATGATGGCGGAAGAACTGAGAGAGGAAAACATCACGATGGAAAGAGCCGGGAGAAACGCAGGAATTCCTAAAACGAGCGATTTCGTTTCCGTCTTGTCAGATTTGAAGGCCGGCAAGAAGCGAACTCCCAAGAAGGAGAAGGAGAAGGAGAAGGAGGATGGGGGACACCACCACAAGAAGCAACACAAAATTGCTAGCCCAAGCTACGACAATCACAATAGAGAGGCAAGGGAGAACGACCACAACCACAACCACAGCTACAACATGGACGACGGCGCCGGTGGCAGCGATGCACTGGATCTCTTCGGTCAAAGCGGCAACGAAGACATACCAGACAATTCCAGCAGTAGCCACCATGGCAGCAAGAATGCCAATAGCAGCAGCAACAGCAACCGAACGCCAAACAAATCGCCAGGAGGAGGAAAAAAAGCGGCCAAGAAAATTGGGAAGCCAGGGAGCAGCGGATACAAACCAGACGACAACAGGTTCAAACCAGACAGCAGGGTTACCACAGCGACGAGCTCACGAGGAGGCACAGCGAAAAGAAGGAGTGGGGACGACAAGGTTGTCGGATTCACACACGGTGGCGCGAAGCCACCGGAGGATATTTGGGACTTTGACGTTAGCATTGAGATCTTGGCGGAAGATTGAAAAGATATTTTTTAGAGAGAGTCATGGGAGTAGGAGGCCTATGCGATAAGAGTATAATAAGTTTTGTTTCATGAATGAATAGGTGGGTTTTCCAAAAAACTATTATTTCTCAAACCAGCTTGTTTAATGTTTTCAATACGTTGGACCGGGCAACAGGAAGTCCACCACAACGCTGGTTGGTCCATCCCCAGCCCCGGGCCGCTGTATGCACATGTTCAGGAGGGCAATGCCCTTGTGCAATTCACGGAGCTCGGCTTCGGTTGCCGGCGGACTCGTCGGCGCCTTGCACGTCTTCTTGTGCTTCTTCCACGCAGATTTCATGCAGGGGAGGGAGCAGTAGAACGTGCGCTGGCACCGTGCGCACGGTTTGGCGCCGAGAGAGCTACAGACGTCGCACTTGCGAGCCGGCTTGAGGACCGCCTCCACCTCGACCAGCTCAGCCTTGTCGTATTTCATGTGCTTGATGAACGTGCAAGCGTTGTTATAGGGGCCGTAGATCTCGTGGTGCTTGGTGGGGAGGAACTGGAGGAGGAGGGCTGGGAAGGGGGTGGAAGAGATGTACTTGGGGGTGAGGCGGAGGACGTTTCGGATCTCTTTGCAAGCATTGTTTTTGGGCATCTCAGCATGCTGAAGAGGAGAGTAATGTGTCGCTGTTTCTAAGAGAGATAGTGGGTGCCGATGGATCATTCGAAGAGCTAGAAACACGAGGGAGTCGCTGTATTCCTGGCTATTTCCAGCAATCTCTAGAAGAAGAGTAGAATTCCTGAATTTGAGCACTTCACGCACCAACTCGTCATCGTGCTCGTTGATGAACTTGTGACAGTCTGCATACGATCGTGATACGATCCACCCAGCCATTTCATTCGCCCAATAAGCCACTGGTGCGTACAAGCGGACCATCCCCTCCCAATTCAACGAACGAACTTCCTCGGGAGTGAGGGAGAGCAAGCTGATGATCTCAGCACAGGCTCCACTCCTACTGGCAATGTCGAGGGGAGTATCGCCTTTATTGTCTCGTGTGGTGAGGGCCTCTGGATTCAAGTTAATCGACTCCACGCCCACAAAGACAAGAACATGTGTCTGTGTCTGAGCTTTCGCTGCCATCCAATGATGTGGCAGTCGTCCATGCTCATCTCTCTCCTTGTACTTTCTCCTGAGCAAATCTACGTCCCGATCTGGGTGAAAAATCGCTATTTCTACAGCGGGCCAATCACGCTTCTTGAGCCACTTGTGGTGCTGAGTGGAAGCCATAAGGATATGCTCGTGAACGAGAAGGGGAGAGGGTGAGGTGGGTTGCTGGGGCAAGGTAGTATGGGTTAAAAATGGCGTTTGGGCGTTGTCTACCTGTAGTGCTGTAGGAGACGCAATCAGAATATATAAATAAGGTGAGGATAGAAGATCTAAGCATTGAATCTTATCACCCTCCACGCTACGCCACCTCCTTTCCATGCTCAATCTTTTTTTGTTTCTCTGGACTGCTCGATGGCATCTTCGGTCTCACAACCCCCTTGCATCTTCCAGCTCCGTTTTTCTCGGGGCTCCTTCCCCCCCCCCCCCACCTCCGTTCACTATCGAAGTTTGCAAGTTTTCTGAGCTAGTAGCGGTCTCGAACCTCTGGTGAGGCGAGCGAAGCGAGCTAGCCTTGACGAACTACTAAACTGACCCACTCAAAACTATTTTTTGGTACAGCATCGATAATTTCTTTTCGCCAAACCTCACCCCTTGGAAATTAGCCCAAACGAGCTTTCTGCGAGCTGAACAGCTTAAGGATCTTCAGTCCCGTTTCTACAACGAACTGAACGAAATGTATGTAGCCCTTTCTGGTGATAATGAGATTGTCGGCTTTGTGGAGATCACAGCACGAAAGTTTGGACTTGGAGACGGTCTTGAACCCACTTCGGATTCATCCTCATCCTCTTCCCCATCCTCACCATTTGCTGGAATAAATAATAGAAACAGGCCGGTGGTCAGCAACCTGGTTGTCAAAAAATCTTTCCGGCGATTTGGAGTTGCTCGTAACTTAATGGTTTCTTGCGAGACATTAGTCAACAACAATAGTGCTTGGAGAGCCTACAGCGAAATTGTGCTTCAGGTAGAGGATGAGAACTTGATTGCTCGGCGTTTTTACGAAGCGAGCGGATACGAAGTTCTGTTTCGGGATCCTAGCTGCCGACGATACGATGCGGACGGATTGTTCCTCCGCAATGTGAGGACAACGAAACTCTGCCTGCGGAAGAAGCTCCGATCATCAATATTTACAAGGTTGACACAACCCTGGTTTTTATCATGAACTAAAAATGAAAGATCTAGTTTATTAGAATTTCCCTACTTCAGGCTCACTCGGATAGTCTCTTTGTCTGGTAAAGCGCGACATTCGGCCTCCGTCCTCTCTCTTTCGAAGCAATTGATCAGTAATAGCGGCATGCTATGATCCCCCCCCTCATACATAATCGTAAACTGTTGGTTATTGATGTCCACGCATCCATTCAAACGGAAGAGAAGATCCATGCCCAATATTACGTCGTGCAATGAATTATCGACAACGAAGAAGGAAGTGGGAACAACAAGCTCATCGCTTAGCGCCAATTCACACAGATGTACTTTCCCCTTAAAATGCCCAACACCACCGATGCCTGGTAGCGCTCCGACGCATCTAGGGTCGACGAAACTGGATAGCCCCAACCGATCAGCTTCTCGTGGTGTCACGAGCGACTGGGTGCAGCCCGAGTCGAGGGAAGCTAGACAACTCTTCCCATTGATCCAGCATTTTATGTAGGGCAAGGGTACGTTCTGAGAGCTTCTATTCGCCAATTCAGGGAATGTTTGGACGGCATGGATCATTTGGTTGCAGACATTAACTATCGATCTATTTTTGGAAATATCGGCATCCTCCTCCTCTTGTGGGGCTTGAGAGGACGAGCAGATCGCCTCTTGCTGTTCTTGACCTTTGTTAATAAGATGGGATAGCAAGCTTGTGTCATCTGCAATCAAAGCGCTTGCTAAAGTTGAATTAACTGAAGCAATTCTCTCCAAAAGCATGGTGGTGGAAAGCACTTCATCTTTTAATAATTGTGGGTCTTCCTGAAGGTGGGGCGGGATCAGAATGGTTCCAGTTTCAGGCTCTAGGACTATAGCAGAAGGAGATAGCATTCGTCCTGTATCTTTAAAACAAAATAATCATGAACATGAACTTTGTATGGTTTAGTTCAAAGTGTTAAAACTAAGAGCAACTAAACATGCTCCCTTTTTTGTTGACAATGTTGTTTATGGATGTTCTCGTCAATAGTCAAATATCCCCCCCCAACCCCAGTAACCCCTCCCCCATTTCCCTCCTTTCCCTCGAACAATCCATATCCAACATTCAGCAGCAACAATCACATGCATACCAATCATTTGAAATGCGCAAAGGAATTGCGGTGGCTACTTATAACCATTTTCGCGCCCTGGACTCCACAAAGCAACTTCCTCTCCTCGTCCTCTTCTCCGAAACTCAGGACTCCCGCCCCACCTCCCTAGAAGAATGTAAGTCGCAGTGCAGACTAAACGAGTCCTGCTTCGCCTTCACCTACTATGACCACACTGTTTACGATGAAGCTTCTGGCTACCTACCCTTCCTCGGAGAAAGTGTCTCCTCTTCATATTTTGACGAGAGCAACCACCTCAACAACGATTTCTGGTGCAAGCTCTACCCAAAAAATAAATTTCCCCTCAGCGAAAAAGAGCTACTTGCCACCGTGCAGGACGATTGTTGCCAAACTGGAGTATTGATAAGAACTGAACCATCGCCCCCTTCATCTTTACCCCCCCCCCCTCCTTCCCTCAACGACAAAAAATCCATCGTCTTCAGCCCTGAGATGGTCCCAACATCAACTGGCCAAGGTCCCAGCCGGACCATTACCCTTTCTCCTTCCCACCTGTCCCTTCTGTCAAAAACACAAAAAACTTCCGAAAACATCACTCACGTGGGGCTGGGCGAGTCCTATTCCGTTTCTGTTTTCCTTTGGTATTGGGCATCCAACCATCTTGTTTCTTCCTCCAATACGCGATCTCAGCTCCACTATCCAATCATTCAAACTGAAATAACGCCTGAAATGATAACATCTGGAGCAAACGAAAACCTATTCCAACACAACGGCACAAAACGAAAACAAAAAACCCTCACCGGCAAGCAAAAAATCTTCGACGTCAACGCTGTAGGGCCACAAATATCACTCCTCGCGTCAACGAGCGTAAGCCCGCAGCTCCTCCGCCCAATTTTCTCGATAGGGAGCAAATCCTACCCCCTTAACGATTTCTTCAACAACAAACCAATCCCAAACCATTCTCATAAATTAAATCGAAAAAAGTGGCACCAGCTAACGATGACAGTTTCCACAAAGTTAGAGACGCCTTGGGTGTCCACCGTGACCGGATATGTGAACGGAGTCGAGCACGTGACGTTCGAGCACCTATGGGAAGGCAACTTGAACAAGAGCAACAAGGTCATTAATGGAAACGTGAACAACAAGGACGCGAACAAAAACAACTTTTACCCCAAGTCTCCATCTGGAGGCGAGGAAGAAGCAAATTTTGGAACAATTTCGTTTGGTAGCGGGGTGTCGGGTAAAGCATTGTCTCATCATCATGTTCAAAATGGAATTTCTGTAAACACAACAACGGACACTTTCCCTGGCTTCTTGAAGCTAGGCAGGTGCTGGAATAGGGCGTTGTCTCCGGAAGACGTTATGGAGAACTTCCTCCACGACGAAAAGTTGCTTGGAGCCACTTTTGACAGTAATTTCGTGAACGTAGTTGAAGCAAACAGCACGGAGTTGGCACGGACAGGAAGCGAAGTTGTCAGGGTTCGGACATTGGTTGAATTAGAAGTTTCGAAGGTGAAGGTACTGGAAACTGCTGAGGGATTGGAGGAAGAAAAATGGAAGGATGCGTACGAGATTGGAAGCAACGGGAAGATGTCAGAAAAAAAAAAGGAAAGGCCAAATCCCAGCTTGCAATTGGTTACGTCGAGAAAAAGTTCACTTCAGAGGAAAGAAGAGTACTTGTTGGCCGTGAAGAATTTCAACGTTTCATTAACCGAAGCATCAAACACGGTGAACTCGCTGAGAGGCAACGGACTTGGTTATCTGCGAGCGGGACCGCTGGTGAGGCAGTACTACAGCAACGACGAACAGATTTTATCGTTGGGGGTGGTAGACTGGGAAAGCGACGGCGTGTTCAATTACACGGCTCAGGCTTTGCTGGCCGACAATTTTCTATATTTCAGTTTGCTGCTGCAAGCGGATATTGACAAAAGCATTTCTGCTGTTGGATATTTGGAACAGCCATACACAATACGTAACAATAATCCGGAGTTGGGGCGGGAGGCTTATTACGGTGTGTTGCAAGCGCTGGGGTGGAGTCGTTCAAATGACAACCACCGCCTTCCTTTGTTTATCGAGAGCGAGGTGCAGGTGAGCGAGCAAAGCGAGGTAAGGGGGGGGTTGTGGAAACGAGCTAACCCAATCCAAATAATATTTCGTTTCGCTCGGCGCAGCAAGATTTGGGAGAAGAAGCGAAGGACAAATTTGATTTGAAGCACAAGGGGCGTTGTGAAGTTACAAACGGGTTCTACAAGAGAGCCGCGGGTTACGTCATGAGCAAGTATGGCAGCGGCGGGGTTCAGCCGTTGGAGGTGATTCTGCTGGATGAGAACCCTAAAATGCGAGGGCAGCTGGGAGTCGACGACGACCAGTACCAGTTTCAAGAGCAAGTTGCGGAGACAGGAGGCGGGGGGGCGAGCGGAAGCCGTCTGTGGATGGCCAAACAATTGTACTGGGGCAGGGGGGGGCTGGACCCCGACCCAGTCGCGGCGCACGAGCACTTTAACCAGATTGTTGACATGGGCGACGGCGCAGATGCGATGCACCGGGCGGAAGCTTTGTACAACATGGGCGTTATGGTGAACAATGGAGAGGCTGGAAATGCTATGGATGAGTGGAAGGCCCTCCAGTATTGGAATGAAAGTGCAAGCTTAGGTTATCATCCAGCGCAGCACGCCATGGGATCGTGGGAGACGCGGTCGCATAAAATTTTGTCAGAGGACGGAAAAGAGACGTTCTCCTCACCTAACATGACAAAAGCAATCGCGTGGTTCGAGCTAAGTAGCGAGAACGGAAATCCAACAGCCAAGTTTCAGCTTGCTAATTTTTATCTCAACGGGAGAGGGGTGCCGAAAAATTATACGCAGGCTGCGTTGCTATTTGCAGAGGCCGCAGGACTTGGCGAGGTGAGGAGTACGTACGAGCTCGCTTCTGCATTGAGCGACAGCAAGAGCTGGCTGGCAGCCTTGGGAAGAAGCTTGGATAGGCAGAAGACGGACAGCGACAAGGCTGGAGACATCAACACGATGATAGTTGACTTGGGCTACGGTGCAGAGTTCGAGCTACCACTTGAATATAATTGCTACATGGGGAGGAAGTTGATGCTGAGCATTGCAGTTCAGGGAAGCTATGCACGAAGGTTACTGAATACGGCAAGAGACAATTATCTTGAGTGAGTGAGCGAGCGGCGAGCGAAGCGAGCTAGACGTGTGTGTGTGTATGAAGACGAGAATACGAGTTACCTAAACTAATGCAACTTCACGGCGCAGTAATGAAATTGGAGAAGCTGCTATGTCGTACAACGTCGCATTTGGGCAAGGTGTGCAGCACGCAGGCGAAAATAGTCAGTATTTGCACGACGTGATGTTTGCGAGAGGGAGCGGAGAGGAGGGGGAGATCGACGAACAGAATTATTTGGCCTACAGGCGGGGGGTTAATGTAGAGCTGGCCAACGACGATAACGTTGTCTCAATCAATTGGCTGGGCGATTGCTATTGGGGGAGCGAGGAGGGCTGCGAGATTGAGCAAAGCTTTGCGGGCAAACTTTACACGGAAGGCGAGTGAGACAAAGCGAAGAGAAACATCTTAACAACAACTTTCTAACTCCTCACCTCGCTTCGCTCGCTCGCTCGCTCGCTCTGCGTAGGTTCTTTGATGGGCGACGGGAAGTCGATTTTTGATGAAGCTTATTTGTTGTTTTTTGGGTTGGGGGGTCTGGACAAAAATATATCAAAATGCAGAGAGAACTTGAATATTTTGGTTGGTGGTGGTGGAGAGGGAAAGGTGGCTGCCTGGCTTGGGCTGGTCTTGCTTGATATCTATTCGGGGATGAAGTGGGTTTTGGCGAGTTTGAAAGAGCTGCGCTAACATAAGGTATGGTTTTATTTTACAGAACTGCCTGCGGACTCATTTCCACCATCATTTTTAAAAATTGCTCCCCGGCCTGCTCCTTCAAAGATTCACCCGCATCCTTTCCAATTTTCAGCGCATCAGCTATCTCCCCCGTGGCAGTGATCGTGTACTTCTTGCTGCCGTCAGGCATCGCAATCAAGCCGTCGAATTTAATTTTCCCACCCTCGATCCGGGCTTGGCCGGCGATGGGGGTCTTGCAGTTCCCGTCCAGAGCCTCCAAAAACGCCCTCTCGCAGTCGACGCAGATCTTCGTGTCTGCGTGATTGAGCTTCTCCAAGTAGTGCTGAGCGCGAGAATCGTCGCTCCTGCACTGTATACCGATAGCACCCTGAGCCACGGCTGGGAGCATCTCGTCCCATTCGAGAATTGCGCTGGCGCAATCCTGCATATCCATCCGCTTGAGACCAGCAATTGCCAACAAAGTGGCGTCAACAACGCCGTCATCTAGCTTCCTGAGACGAGTCTGAACGTTGCCCCGGAAGTTCACGCACTTGAGAGTCGGGTTCTGAATATGAATTAAAATTAGCCCCAAATTCTAAAACACTTTGGCACTTTTTTTGCACTCACCTGTGACATGATCTGAGCCTGTCGGCGCAGGGACGCAGTTCCAATGACAGAGTTGTCCGGAAGGTCCTTGATGGACGTGTACTTGTTGTCCGCCGTGATAAACGCATCGTTCGTCTGCTCGCGTTCCAACATGCAAGGAAGAATTGTCTTCTCAACCAGCCAAGTCGGAACGTCCTTCATTGAATGAACACAAATATCCACCTCGTCGTTAAGCAACGCAACATCCAGCTCCTTAGTAAAAAGACCCTTCCCACCCAACTCCATTAGACTCTTATCCAATATCATGTCGCCCTGAGTCTTCATCACACAAATCTCCAAGGCACCCTGATCGAGAAGCTCCGGAAAAGATTCCTGGAGGAGCTTTCTCGTCAGGTAAGCCTGAGCCAATGCTAGGGGAGATCCACGGGTTCCGATCCGCAGCGGGGAACTAAGCGAAGCAGGAGTAACCGCATTGAGTGAGGATGAGGAAATAGAATGTTGAAAAGATCGGCGAGCGGTAGGCTGTGCGATACGGTTTAGCAATTAATTTGAGCTGGGAGGAGTTCACAACTCACCACGAACGCAGACACCCCACAAAATAGAATAAACAATAGCTTTTTCATTTTTTATGATATATGCTATTAGTTCAATGAAAAAGTAAACCAAAGAGCACCAGAGGTGACAAGTCTCGCGGTGATAAGGAAATTGACGTGTTTAACCCCTTTACATAACCGAAGTGATTGTAACATCCAACAATGCTGAGAGGGGGCGGGCTTAGACTGGTGGGCTGCACTACCACAACGGTCTCGCTGTCCACCTTTACGAAACCTTTCCAATCAGCTTCATTCTCCGCAGCAGCAGAAGCAACATCGACAACTACAACACCAACACCAACAACATACAAATCCTGGGAGAAAGTCCCACTCCAAAAGCCCAGCTACAACCTAATGAAAAACTTTAATGAAATGCAATCAAAAACCCTTGAGGAGCTTGCAGAAGTCCCCAAACCCCCCAAAAACTCGTTAACAGGTATCGTAACGAGTGACAAAATGAACAAGACCTGTGTTGTTGCAGTCACTCGGCACAAGATGATACACAAATACAATGTGCGAAGGAACTACACGAATAAGTTCAAGGCTCACGACGAACATGACGAGTGCGAGATTGGCGACACCGTTAGAATTTCGCCAACAAGGCCTTTGTCAAAAAGTAAGTTCTTCGCCGTCAGCGAGATTTTGAAGAAGGTCAAGAAGATCTGAATAGAGAAGCTTTTTAAAATTTTCTCTCCACCTATAGTCCTAGCTTGGAGTTGATTTCGATGTTCCTTTGAACATCTCTATTACCGCCTTCAAGTCTTCTACAACCTCCACGATCGACGTGTCCCACGCCAAATCCAACGGAGCATTAAGCTTGTCATCGCCGTCGTCCTCAATGGTAATTTTGTTTTTCTCTCCCGAAATGTGTGCAATGAGCCGTGTACGATCACCCGGATCACACCCAAGAATCACAGAACTCGCCAAATTGCATCGGAATGCTGGTCTCTCCGTATGCTTCTCTGTAACTCGAATCATCAACTCCATAGCGTTCACAAATCTCTGGTTCAGCTCTTGAAGAACGGTGGTCACCTCCTCTTCCTCCTCCTTCCGCCTCTCAACCCTATTGTGAGCATAGTCAAACGAACGCCTATTCACTGAGCCGAAATTGATAAATGATTCACCACCGTTCAAAAGTTCCCGGATGAGGCAGGGCAGCGCGCATAAAGCGGTGCAGTGCTGAAGATGATAGAGAATTTGGATAACTGTCGTTTTTTTGCTCTTTTCTCTGAGCTGGATGAGATCTTGCACCAGCTCCTCCTCAGTCTCAGTCTCAGTCTCAGTCTCAGTTTCAGTTTCAGTGTCACTTCCCGGCTTTTTTATTGCGTGAATGTCCACCACCGCGAGCGAAGAAAAATCGTCCGTCATAGTTCTCAACTTTTCCGTGTCGAACACCATATTAGACCGCATTTTCTTCATGCTACCGGTGACTAGAAAGCCTTTGCCATCACTAGAACTTTCACCATCATCCCTGTTCTCTTCCCTGTTCTTGTTGAAAATGTCAAAGTCTCCGCCCTTTTGCACTCGCATTAGCTCATACTGAAAATGATCTTTTTCGAACTGGTGGAGCTTCGTCACATAATTTTGAGTGCAGAATTGCAGGAAGGTGGCAGGGAGTTGTGGAGTCATGAGAATCTGAATGTTTTGCAACGTTATCGAAACGTTTGCGCCAATTTCCTTTTCCTTTTTAATTCCTGCAACGCTGAGAAAAAAGTCGAGCGAACACTTTCTCAAATGCAATCCGGCCAGGCCCAAACTGCGCCGCAGAGGAATCGATATGCTATTGACTGCGTTCCTCGTCTGAGAAAATAAATTGTTTTCTTCAAAGTTGCCATTGGAAATGCCATTGCCATTATCACCTCGCACCCCTCCCAAATTCTCGTAGCTCAATCGTATTACAAGGTTGGACAACGCCTTGAACAAATTTTGCAAATCTAAGTTAATTTTGAACCTGTCGACGTCTACACTCACATTGATCGGGTTCTTAGCCAACGCTACAGCGTGGTCGAACAACTGCTTTGTCACGATTCCGCTACCAATTCCATCGTCGGCCGAAAAAAGCCTGAAAGCCCTCTCAAACAGACGCATAAAGCAATCACCGTAAACGTCGTCCTGAGCGACCAAGTTCGTGAAGTTGACGAAGCTTGCCAAGGTGGATAAGTCACAACTGTGTTCCTCGCTAACACCACTCTTGAACTTGAGTACTTCCTCGCCAAATCGTTGGAGCACGCCGGCTTCTAATTGGGTTAAATTCAGTAGTTTTCTTGCTCGCTCGGCGCTTTCGGACGTGCCAGTCAAGTTGATCTCCAGATCGTTGATTTGTGGGCCGATTATTTGAAAGACACCGGTGACGTCGTTGGAGGCGTTATCCTTTTGAACGTTAATCAAATAATCCCCCAATTCGTTCGGAACAAATTTTTTGAGGTTCTTGGATATCACCACCTTTATAATCTGCTCGACAATGAACTTGATGAGAGACTGGGGTGGTTTCACGTTGTGGGAGCTAAACGTCGTGATATGCGATTGCAAGTTTTTCAGCGAGATTTTTAACTCGCTCTGCACTACGGACCAGCCGAGACGTCTCGAAAACGTTATCGGCACCACAGCCGTAAAATCACAACGGCTCGAGAATGCCTTGAGACGCACCGTCGGCATGGACTCAGCTGAAATGAGTGGGTTAGTTTAGCTCGTTCCGTTCCGTCCGTTCCGTTCCGTTCCCCCCTTTCCCCCCCAGCTCCGCTCGCTCCCTCGCTCACCTCGGAGATAAATATTCTCGCTCCTATAGCTGACCACGCCGTAATTCGTGGATTTGCTCCCGATGTGAAGGTAAATTTTTGGCGCTGAGGTTTTTACATTGATCAAGGGGCTTTTACCTTTGACCTTCGGGGATCCTTTGTCTGGAGTGGACATGCTGGAATCGTGCCGCACGGTTGTGCACGAGAAAGGACAAACCATTTTCTCGAGCCAAATTGCGCTCAAGCCAATTTTAAAACCGTTCCCAACTAGCTTGATCTTGCTCGAAGGGGGAATCGACTGAAGCCGTGCCTCGTCGTAGTGAAGTTCAACAGTCTCTAGCTGCTTCAATAGAGCCCAAGACGCTTCCAATGAGAGATCATTGTTGTGGAGACGCTTTCTTATTTTCTCACATTCGATAAGCAACGAAGCAGCGTGTTTTTTTATTTGGGGTCGAATTGTTTCGTACTCTTGGTCCCGACGTTGATTCTTTCGGATAATTGAAGTCTGTATGTGCTCAAGCGCTAGCTTTAGGGAGGCGACTTTGGGGGGCTGGAGAGACGAGTAGTGCTTGTAGAGAGGAACAAGGATGATAGGGATGGAAGAAGTGCAAGAGCCATTGGTGTATAGAGCAAGGGCCAACTGTTCAATTGACCCGCTATAGCACACATCATCAGCCGAGAATTGCGATACATTGTTCGAGATCAGCATTACCTCGAGGTCTTTTATGAGCTTGGAGGGATGAGAGGTGGAGAAGATCTTGGAGCTTGACAATTTAGTGATATGAAGCACCGCTGAGTTGCCAAAATGGTCGGCAACAAATAACTTGCGAAGAATTGAGACCATCTCGACCTCATAGTGGGTTGCCATCTGCAGTGCTACGTGGGCTGCCTTGAAAGTTTACAAAATGTAAAGTTTTTCAATTTGAGCACTAAAATTTTTGTGTTTTTAGTAGGATTGCTTTACATTCGAGCAATCTGGGTTACTGCTAAACAGTTCACCACAATCAATCATCATAAGAGTCATCTACTTTGAAATCAGGCTTTTTGATTTTACATTCGAGCAATCAACACGAGCCCAAGCACGAACAGCAATATGAACACACCGCTTTGGAACAAGCTTCTCCTCATATGGCTTCTGATTAACTACGCTGATGCGTGGGGAGCCAATAAACGACGAAAAAACGGCAAGGGAGAAGTTTGGAAAGTCTTGGCGAAGGCAATTGGGCTATTTGCATTCGTCTTCTTTTTCTTTCTGTACTTTTTCAAGTTTTGCAGCTGGCTGTCAAACTTTCGAGCAGCGCAAAGGGCTAATGAGCTCATTTGGACGTACGGGGGTAAACCAATGGTAGAATACGTGAAGAAGAACAGAGCAGCTAGAGAACAAAACGAGAGAGACAGCAAGGAGCTCAGAGCGAAAAAAATCAAATAGTCAACATTAGGCAAAATTTTGCAGTTAAAGAGCTTCCCCCCTCCACCTCCACCTCTCGTGCAATGTTCACCCTTTCTTTGCCAGCCTCCAGGTCCAGCGTTGTGAAGATAATCAAAGCAACAACTTGAAAGCTTGCAACGCCCAAAATGCAAAAGCGCAAGTTGTTGATAGGATAAGCCTCGTTGATGATTGTGAAAATTGCCCTACGAAGCATAAACTTCCTAGTAGTGCTTGCGCCCAGAGGAGATAAATCCACGTATCAGTCGTGATGAACACCTGGAGGAAATTCATGAGCCAGTAGATACACACGAACTTGAACGCGATTTCCTTTCTTTGTGGCGTATAATTGATAATAGTTCTGAACCTCGGTTTGATTGAAACCAACATCATATCCTTTCGCTGTGCAGTTCACCTGAGTTCACCTGCTCATTGGCCAACTTAAGAATCGCAACTCCCAGGAAAAAAAAGAATATGAACAGAACAGAGCAGCCCTAGCGGGAGTAATAAAAAACCCCTTTGCTTCAAGATTTTCTTGACAAATTCTGTGGAAGTCTCCAAGGTCCGCCGAACATAGTATGTATATAACACGTTGCAAGCTTGAGTCAGCCGACTGCCGCGGGGATCAATTTCAATAGGATGGCATCCTTGCTTTAAAAGCTTTAACTTTAAAAATCAAGAACCATTTTTCTTAAAAATTTAAATTTAAATTTTATTAATCCTCACGACCCAGGCAAGATGTCTCGCTACTGTGTCAACAACGATCGCACTCACAAGTGCGGGGGGACAAACTTTGTGGTAAGTTTCTCTTCGACATGCCATTTCGGAAACCACTTTCAATTCTCTCTCCTCCTTCCCAATCAAAATCTAACTCCTTCCTCATCTCTCCTCTCCTCTCCTCCTCTCCTCTCCTCTCCCCCAACCCTAATCCCTATACAGATCGATCGACGCTACTCTGAGCTAAAAGCAATTGGCAAAGGTTCATATGGTGTTGTTGTGTCTGCAACAGATTCTGTAGCCCAAGACAAGGTAGCGATAAAGAAAATCTCTCCAATGGCAGCACATTCTCAGGACGCGAAGCACGTTCTTCGCGAAGTTCGTCTTATGCGATACCTCGGCATACACGAGAACATTGTTACGCTGAAGAACCTGTCAACGAAAGAATCATCTGACGAGCTGTACATAGTCATGGAGCTCCTCGATTCTGACCTTCATCGAATAATCCAGTCTTCACAGCAGCTTTCTGATGCCCACAACCGTTTCTTCATGCACCAGCTCATCAAGGGTGTAAGCTACCTCCACAAGCACAACGTAATCCACCGTGACCTCAAGCCTGGAAACCTTCTCGTGACGAGAAACTGCGAGCTGCGCATTGCCGATTTTGGCCTTGCCAGGCTCAAGCCAACGCGAGCGGGCGAGGGCGGCGAGCCTGGAACCGACGAGGCGATGACTGAACACGTTGTCACGCGGTGGTACCGCCCTCCTGAGCTGATGCTGTGCCCGGACGGTCTGTATTCGTACGGGGTGGATATGTGGAGCGTAGGTTGCATTTTTGCCGAGCTCCTAGGTCGAAAACCACTTTTCCCCGGCAAGAACTTTGTGCACCAGCTGACTCTCATATTCGACGTCATCGGCAGTCCCAAGCCTGCTGAAGTCTCCCACATTAAAAGCAAACAAGCTCGAAAGTTTTTAGATTCTGTACAAGGAAAGATGAAGGTTGATTTCGAGTCGCTCTATCCGGACTGCAACCCCGTGGCGGTCGATCTGATGAAAAAGCTGCTCTGCTTCGAGCCGAGCAATAGGCTGAGTGCGGCTGAGGCCCTTGCCCACCCATATTTCGACGCTCTCAAAAATGGCCGCCACACCGACCCGCCAGTTTCGAGCTTGTTCGAGTTCGACTTTGAGTCTCAAAATTTGAGCAGGGGCAGGCTAAAAGCGCTCATAATGGAGGAGGTCAAGGGCGTGCAAAGCACTGGTGGTCGTCAAGGACAGAGACAAGCACAAGGACAAACAGGACAAACAGGACAAAGGACGAAGGCCACCGCCACCTCCACCGCCACAGCCACAGCAAAGCCCACAAAACCCAAACCAAGCATAGAGAGAGTCAACGAGACTCAACAACGAAATAAAATTGAACAAGCCGACGAAGAAGCCCCGACCCCAAAATACAGCAACAACAACGTGCACAAAAAACCTAACTCTCCTGGAAAAGAATCAGAAAACGATCCACCCAACAAACCAATTGCCAACATCAACAACAACAACATCCACAAGGAATACTCAGCCTACGCTCACAACAGCAGCAAAATTTGCAAGCAAACCAATACCAATACCAATACCAAAAACAACGAACCACCCCCACCTATCCCCAAAAGAAGGCCGACCAAGGCGCCCGAAGTGCCGCAGCGCAAACAAAGAATTTTGAGGAGCGCCCAGGAAAAAGAGCGAAATCCCCGCACATATCAGGGAGCCCCAGGCCCACACGTCCGCACAACGAAGAGTGCCGGAAGCAATGTCGTTGGCAACAGCGCGGGCATCGGTCTCTACGGCGGGCCGGTAGGCCGAACAAAACCAGTCCCCAATCCAAAACCCACAGCCCGCCTCCGCAAGAAACCCAATAATATCTACGAAGATGTGCAGGCAGCTAGCAACGCAGTTGCTGCGGCTTACGACCAGCAGCCGAAGGGTGGTGGTGTAACAGTGCCGAAATCACCACAGTTTTCGGTAATGTCGTGGCAAAAAAAATACAAGAATGTCGAGGAAAATGCTCGAGCCAGAAAAGACCGAATATCAGCTCGTGCAAGCGCAAAGGCTGGTGGTGGCTTCCACAAGATATAACATGGTAGGATGTGAGATATTTTTGGTTCAAAACTTTCTTTTAAAGTTACGCATAATAATTCGAAGTCAAACTTACTGAGTCGTCGAGAGTTTCTAGCTGGCTGATCTCGAACTTCAACCGATGCTCAGCCCAGTTATCGGCATGGGTTCGTCGGAACTCGCTGATGCACTTGGTGACACTCTGGCGCACGAGTGGAGGCGCGTTCTTCTCAAAACTATGAGGAGCCAATGCGCCAAGGGCAACCGGAACAAACTTGGGAACATCGTAAGGTCGTATCAGAACACTAGCAACCAGCACGTTGCAAGCCCGAGCCTGTGCGATTAGCATTTTCCCCTTCCTTCTCAGAGCCTTCTGTGCCAAGGCGGCAAATTCCTCAACAATTTTCGCGCACTGCTCCTCGCTCATTGCCGCCAGCAACACTGTGAAGCTCGATGTGGCGCTCACGCTCACTTCCCGCCGCTTGTCCCCCATCAGCCCAACGACCAATGCTCTGATCTGCTCAGTCTGGTCCGGGCTGATCAGAAACAAGTGCGTAGCATAGAATTGGCCGAGGAAGCGTATCGCCGCCTGCCGAACTTGCCAGCTCGCCTTCCCTCCTTCTCCCTCAATCACACTCCGAACAAGCTCAATCAAGTTGTCAACAATCTGGGTCGCATTATCAACCTTGATCAAGCACCTTCTTGCGATAAACGAGAGCGTCGATCTAGCCATGTTGAAAATGTCCTTGTCATTTTTGGTGTTCGATTCTTCTTCCACTTCCTCTTCTTCTCCCTTATCTTCCTCCTCCACCTCCAACTCCACCTCCTCCACCTCCACCTCCACCTCCGCCTTCACCTTCACCTTTTCATTCTCCTCTGTATCCTCCGTAGAACTGTCATAGACGTCCAAAATATCGAAAACCATTCGCAACAGAGGCGTCACTACAATCTCGTAGTAAAACTCGCTGTCGCCGTGAATAATTACGTGCGCCAGCGTTCTCAACAAAGTGTCTTGAGCTGCGTATTTTTTCTTCCCCTCTTCTCCCCTTGCATGTTTTGTAAACCCTGCAAAAGTAGCCTCGAACCCAGAGACCAGCAATTTGCTGTGATTGGGAACAAACAAACTGGCGTTGCTGGACGTCAGACTGGCGGCAAGCGAAGCGAGTATTATACAATGGTTTAGTTTTTGCTCCACTCCACTCCACTCCACTCCACTCCACTCCACTCCACTCCACTCACCCGAAAAACTGTACCATAGCCGCGCTAACATCCTCTCGGCAATTCTTGAACGGGTGCGAGATCGCGTTGAGCAAGAGCGGCTGCATGGTGGCGGTGAGTGACTCCCACGCCGTGAAATTGAACTGCGCAGCCTCTGCACCCGCACCCACTCCTTTCACTCCATCCATCTTCATCAAATGCTCCCCCGGTTTCAAGTAGAAACATTCAATCGAAAGAGCGCAAACGATCTTCAACCATTTGGACTGGCTGCTGAACGAGCCGGCAGCTTCTTTTGTCCCAGAGTCGCCCCCCCCCCCCCATCTTTGTACAGGACAGAGCTCAACTTGTCAATGACAAGCAGCAACAGCGGAGAAACGCCGCCATTTCTCCTGTCGGTGATGTGACCGTGCACGCCGTATTTCAATCCATCGCTCCAATAAACAACCGCGCTGTGTGAAACAATATTCAGCACGCTGCTCAACCAGGGCAGCAAAGTTTCCTCCAACTTGCCACCCGTTGTGTCCGTGTCGAGCACTCCTCGTAGAACTCCGCTGAAGATTTCGGCGGACGCAGCCAGAAGACACTTCTGGTCATCATCGGGTGGAGCGTTGGAGAATTTCCTACCCACTGCGAGCATGTTGTTCAGTACTGCCTCGCTCTTGGTGGATCCCACCCTGGCCAACCCCACGACAATTTTTCGAATCGTGTCCGCCTTGTTCATCGCGAAGAAACGGGGTTGAGGATCTCGCAGCGTCGGGTACATATCACCCAAGCCGAAGCTGAAGCACACTGCGTCCTCGAGAATCGAATCCACCCCCTTACTCTTCATTGATTTTGATTTTTCCCTCCTGTTGACCGCAGATGCATTGAGAACCCTGGTGCAGAACTGCTCGTCGCTCAACGAGTCGCCCAGGTCCAACCAGAACTGCGAGAATTTCACCCCGTCGTCGTCATCGTCGTCGTCCTTCTCCCTCTGCTGAATAAGATTAATTATTCTGCTCAGAAGACCCAGAGCAACCTTGTTGATGGGCATCGCACGAGCCTCCTTTCTGCACCGAGCAAAGCGAGGTGCATTTTTAATGAAGCCAGAGCAAAACGAGTGAAGCGAGCCAAACGAATTGAGTGGGTTAGTTCAGTAGTTGATGTAGCTGTCCATTTCGCGGGATTCATCACTCGAGTGTTCCTCAAAGCTCGCTCGCTTCGCTCGCTCACCTGATGATTGTCATGCACGCCTTGACAATCCGGGAGAGCAAGGGCGCGTTTTCAACTTCATCGGGGCCAACGAGAACCAGAATGAACCAACTGATTGAAAGCTTGTTTCGCCAGTTCAAGTCCGCGGATCGTTCGTCGTCATTCGCCGCCAATTGGCTTTCATCGAGCTTGTCCAGCAGGTGAGAGAGACAAGCAGAGTGCTGCTCCAACTCGTCGCCAACTTTATTCGCGTCAATCAACCGGTCGCGGCGGAATTTTATCCACAGGCCGTGCAAAATTGTCGTGACGTGGGCTTGCTGCGCGCGTGCCGAGCGTTGGTTGGGTTAGTCTAGCTTTGCCTCTCTGTGCATGTATTTCATCTCTTCGCGTCGCTCACCTTCTCTGGCTCCATCTTCTTCACCAAAACGGTGGAGTTGCACCACTGCCGGATGAATTGATATTTGAGCTTGAAATCCTTCATGATTGGCTTGAATGACATTTGCAGGATAAACAACCCACCTACAGCCACCTCGTAAAGCTTTATTCTGTTTTCCTCCTCAGAAGCTGCATCCTCAGCAGCCTCAGCAATGTCTGCGATTCTCGGGAGCCCGTAGGCGTTCATCTCCGAGTCGCCGTCAGACAAGTCGATGATTGCCAAAATTCGAGGAATTCGAGCCCTACGCCGAGCAAAACCGAGTGTGTTAGTCATGTCAGTGTATGGCTAGCGTATATAATATATATTCTCACTTACGTAAGAAGAGACCCATGTTTCGCCGCCAAACTACTAAAAGTGCGAAAGGCCTCCCCCCTCGTCGCAGACAGAAAGTGGCAACACAATCCCATTGCACCGTCGAGCATCCTCTCGTACATTGCCAAATTCTCCTTGTCCTCTTCCTTGGTTGAGTTCTTCAATCGTCGTGGGATTTCAAAGCTCGAGTTTTGATGAACGTTCATCCTATATGCGAACATTCGGGCGGACGTAAAGGAGGAAGTGGAATTACACCCCATATCTTCGCCAATCCGAAGCCGCATTTGTTGCGCATAAGTAGGCGAAGTTCTCAGCAATGTCTTCTCAATGGCGAAAAATCGTTCGGAGTTAGTCATGTTCTTCGTCACCTCACGATTGTGACCAAGGGATTGATCGTAGGCTGACGTCTTGGTGTTGGAGAGGGCGCTCCTCCTCGTGCAAATGATTCTACAGCTGGCCATGATGTCCTTGGACGATTTTGTGTCACGGGACAAACTGGAGGAGGAGGAGGAGGCAATCTTTTTCATGCAGGAGGCCAGCAGATTGCCAATCCTGCGCCGAGCGAAGCGAGGCGCATTTTTAATGAAGCACGAGCGAACCAAGCGAGCCAAAAGAATTGAGTGGGTTAGTTCAGTGGTAGATGTGGGTGGCTGTAGCCATTTCGCGGGATTCATCGCCAGTATGCTCGTCTTCCTCAAAGCTCGCTCGCTTCGCTCGCTCACCTGTTGCGTAAATTACCAACAATGGTCATCGATTCGGGAGTGGGAAGGAGGGACAGTAACTTTTGGGTTACATGCTCGCACGGGTGGAGCTCGGGATCGGACACATCGACATTTGCTGCGGCGAGAGGAAATTCTTTTTAGTTTATTGCATGGCTTCCACAAGGCTCGCTCGCTCGCTTATTCGCTCACACACACATCACTCACTCACTCACTCACTCACTCACTCACTCACTCACTCACTCACTCACCTTCGGGCAAGAATCCGATGCAGCCACGGAGGCAGTAGTGGATGATCTTGGAACAGAGCCTCCAGTCGTCGAGCACCTTGTTGGACTCGTTGTCATCGGTCCACTCCAGGTTCAGAATGCGTTCTACGGTTGTAAGCGACTTGATCAAGAATCGTTGAAACAAATCAAACACGAAGCTCATTTCGAGCTTGTTGGGCACGTGCGGCACCGCGTCGGGGAGGGCCGAGAGGGGCTCGCCAATCTTTCTTTGGTGCAACTGAGCGTTATTGTTTGTGTTCGTTGGGCTGCAGGAGATAAGGGAGATGAACAAGTGCCGCAAGACCTTGCAGGCGGCCTTCCTCGTCAATTTGTCGTCGCTGTCCAGCGAAAATTGAATCATTGCGACCACCGCATCTTTGTGGGGCAATATATCGGATCCAGTGATTCGAACCAACCCGCTCAAAGCACGAGTGTAGAAGCGAACGGAGAGCATGGACCTTGTTTTGAGGTCGGAGGTGAGAATCGGAACGAAGGTGTGCAGGGAACTAGTGGCATTCCGGTAAGAGCACGCCTCTAAAAGGCCCGCAACACGCTTCGACGCGAACACAACAACGTTCTCGCTCACAAAGGAGGCGATAGACTTCAGAGCGGTGGAAAATGTCTCTTCGTCACACGCGGAGAGCATCACTCGGATGGTCACGGTAATCAGACCGGTGATTTGCTGCTCCGAGCGGAGTCGATTGGAGTGGGTTAGTCGCTTCGCACTTCTTCTGTCGCAAGGCTCGTCTCGTCCGCTTCGATCGCTCACCTTCGTTGCTTGGGCGGAGTACATCGACGCCTGGTTACGCCCTGCCTTCTCAGCCTCTCCCTGGTTCTTCAACAAAACGTACATCTTGTCGAGGAACAGCAGGACAAAGTCCGACGAGGCGGCAAATGCGTTGTCTGCAGCAGTTTTGTATTGCTCGCCGTTCTCCAGGGCAAGGCGTTGGTTCACCGTTCCGCCGATTGGCAGCCACTGAAAAATCGACATGTACGCGACCAAGGTGCTAGCCGTCTTGCCCTCGTCGTTGCTATCTACCCCGGACAAAGATAGGGCGAGGAAGGATGGCAGCTGGCCGAGGAAAGTTGTGGGATCCGGACGGAGGAACTGGTGGAGGGTCAGATGGATTGAGTTTAGGGCGGAAGGGGCTTGATGGGTTTGGTTAATGGCCTTCTCGTCGAGGGCGTCGAGGAAGAAGGTGAGGGAGGGAGAAGTCACTTTTTGGGAGAAGGCTGCAAGGTTCCGGAGGGAGATCGCGCCGGTGTAGGAGACCTGAGGACCTTTCGAGTAGATCATTTGGTGGGTCAGCGGAAGGAAGCAATCTACTACTGCGGAAATTTCGTGAGGAAGGAGGGTGACATTATACTGCGGGAAACTGATAGTTTTGTTGTTGTTGTTGTTGTTGTTGTTGTTGTTGTTGTTGTTGTTGTTGTTGAGATGAGTGGAGGCCTGCTCAAAACCTATTCGCTGGGAGAGATAACAACACATATAATGCATCATGCTGGTGAGGTTCCCGGTCCAATTTCCAATGTTGGATGGGTTGAAGTAAGGTGCAATGAAGTTCATGAAGGCAACCAGGGAAGTTGTTCCGGTGGAGAGAGTTGGGGGTAGAGTGGTGGGGGTGAGAGAACCGTCATCCTCGCGACCAAGAAAGAAGACGAGGAGCTTGGAGAGGCGCTTGATTACGTCGTTCTTGCTAAAACCGACGTACATCTTGAAAAACTTGAACTGACGGTTGTTGTGGGCGGAGGATTGCTTTCCGGATGGGATGTCGAGCCACGCGAGTGCGCGGCAGAGAGTAAGCTTGCGGATCTTTCCCCATTGGGGGTAGTCGACCGGGAGGCGCTTGAGCGCCCGGCAAATCAACGACATCCAGCGGTAGTCCCAGTCGAGGCAGAAGTCTATCTTTGCTGCACCGAGCGAAAGGAGGTGGATTTTTAATGGAGCAGGGGGGAGGCGAGCGAACCAAACGAATTGAGTGGGTTAGTTCAGTAGTGGATGTGGGTGACTGTAGCCATTTCGCGCACTTCATCGCGAGTATTTATGCCTCGTCTTCATTAAAGCTCTCTCGCTTCGCTCGCTCACCCCAAATGTTCATCCAAGTTGGAAGCAACGAGGCGTAAAATTCTGGACTGCAGTCCGACGGAAGAAACTCCAGGAGGATCGTCAACGCGCGGTAACACTCCGAGCTGTGGATGTGGACAATATCACTGCTAACGAGGTTCCAAATTTCCTTGGCGGAAATGTCATCCTCCTGGGGGAAGAAAATGCGGAGATCATAGATAGAATCGGCCAGCTTTTGGTGATCGCTGGAATTGAGGGATGATAAAAATGTGAGTTTTTAATATTTCATGTAGCCTGTAAGGGTATGTCTGTAGCCATTTCGCGGGATTCATCGCTCGACTCAGCTCAAGCTCACCTGCCGTGGACGGAAATTGGTTGGGTGAAGACCTTGCTGTCGAGGAGGAAGTCAAAAGTGGGGTTGTTTAGGAGGAGGCGGGAGTAGAGGGGCCTCCAATTGACGACGAATGTGTGGGTACAAGGGGAGACCGTTTTGTTGGATACTGAAACCAATCTTGTTGGAGCAGTTGCCTTTCTCGAACGGTGGGTCAGTAAGTTAGACACCGACATTAGCTCAGTACGGACGTGGGTGTCTAGTACAAACGAAGATTTTTTGCCGATTCTGGAGATGGGATTGTGTTTGGAGGAGTTACCAAAAATGGGTTGGGAGATGGGGGCAGCAGGGTCATCAGTGACAAACAGTGCCAAGGTCACCGTCTTCTCAATCATGAAACACATTTCATGCACAGAGAGGAATTTGTAACCGTAAACTTTGAACCCAGAGCATAGACGCTTCTTGAGTTTCTTTGTGTTCTTGAGTAGATCTACATCATCCTTATCAAGGCTGAAGAGAATCGAATGCAATTCGGTCCTCTTCAGATCTCTGTGTTTCTGAAATTTTTCTTGGTCGTACAGGGCTTCAGGGAGGCTTTCCAGAATATCCTGGATCATCGCCTTGTTTTTCCGAAATTTAGTCTATCCTTGATGCCCTTGCGTGCTTGCACACAACAAAGAATAGAAAATTAAATTTTTGTTGAAATATTGATTTTTCTCGCAAACGTCGCACTAGAGATGCACGCACCTTAAAAATCTCTGGCTTCTCTCTTGACAACTATATAGCCCAAATAAATAACCCCACCCTCGATATTTGACAATTTTCGCCAATGGTGAAATCAATGAAAAGAAAGCGAGTGGACAATGAAGAAACACTTGACGTTTGTGTCGGAGGGTGGGGAGCATATACTATCCAGCAGCAGCTATCTGAGGATAGCTGCAGTGAACTTATGTTGAAGATTCGCGAGGAGCTTGTTGATCGATATGATTATAGTTTGAGCTGTGAAAAGAAGGGCAAGCTGATGCCTACTCGGACGAAAGAAGAGGAGGAAAATAAAACCAAGCTCCAGCGACTAATACAGCGACGTATACTTTGTGGGGTGAACCAAACGACGCGCGAGCTGCAACGAAGCAGTCCTCTTTTGGTTCTTGTGGCCCGAGATCTCAAGCCGGCGACAGCAGTGTCGCACATCCCCCCCATGGCGAAGCAGGCAAACGTTCCGTTGCTAGTCGTGAGCTCCTCGACTTTGCTTGGTCGCTGTTTCAACACGAAACGAATCTCTGTGTTGTGCTTTTCTTCGAGCTCAGCTTCGGTAGATGCAGAAGCAGAAGCAGATGACAAATTAGATACAGATGTTGACGACACAATAGACTCCTTCGTCAACAACGTTCTGAAAACATTTGCTTTCAATTAATAAACATTTGCTCAAAATTTAGTGCTTCTTCATTTTCGAGTTTTTTGTTTTTGCAAGGCTCCCTTCAAAATACTGTCTTTCTTAATCTCCCATTGTTGCTGCTCCTTGTACAGCTTCAATAAGGTATTTTCATTGATCATCCACTCAAATTGTCGTCCAAAACCTGAAAGGTTTTCAACGATTTTCAGCACGTGAGGATTAGCAAAATTCTTCAAATCATTGAAGTGGATGCAGTAGCATTCCGCGAAGGACAAGCTGACAACGCTCGTGTTGTTGAGGACTCCTGCATCCTCCCCGAAGAAGTCCCTGCTGGTCAACTTACGCGTCTCTAGATGAACGACTTTCGAGCCCAAATTCACCATTTTCAAAACGCGGCACTCGCCGTGCCGGACGATGTAGAGATGCGTCTTCTTTTCCCCCTCCTGGCAAATAACTTGGTTTTTACCGAACCGTTTCTTGGTTGTTTTTGACACGAGCTCCTTGTAAATGAGATTGGGAAGATACTCAAAATACCGCACACTCTTCAAAAATGAAATCTTCTGATTGAATTCTCGTTCGTGCACGTCCCTCAAAACGCGAATGTAGTCGCGCTTGCTTATCACCAGGAAGGAACAGTCCGACACACACACTACGGTTGCCGCTCTCTTCTCGGCCGTGATGAGAGCTCGCTCCCCGAAGCTGCCTCCGCTTTGGTAGGTGCACGCCTTGAATTTGATTCCCATGTGGTCCACGAACACGTCTACTGTTCCAGTCAAGACGATGTAAAAGTAATCTGCCTTGTCGCCCTGCTTAAACACGACGTCTTCCTCGTCGAACCCCAGCAAGCCCATGACGCTGGCCAGCTCGAGCTTAACCTCGTAGTCGATTTTGGCAAAAAAATCGTTCCCCTCAAACAAACTCAAAAGCATCACTATATCAGGCCGACTTCTCCTTGCCCTCTCTGTGCGAAGAATGTTGACGCAGTTTTCAAACATTTTGCTATCGGCAGATTTGCCAAAAGCAAATCCGACCTTGGACGTCGATGCTGCTTCGTCAGCAACATTGAAGTGCATGGCCATTCGCGACTGCACCGCCTGTTTTATAGCAGTTTTT
The DNA here is from genome assembly GCA_030267985.1 of Parmales sp. scaly parma. Lineage (NCBI taxonomy): Eukaryota > Bolidophyceae > Parmales > Parmales sp. scaly parma. The sequence goes on along the minus strand of BRYC01000034.1, from coordinate 55,426 downwards.
TTCACTGTCGCCATGGCAGTCTCTCTATTGTTTGATACCGAGGGTAAGGCTTTTGTGATCGCACTTTTATCTTTATTTCGAGGCAAAAAAGCATTCACTGCGCGAACGCCACGCAGCACGGTCCGAATAGCTGTTAGCCACCTCTCCCTGGGCGTTTTTGGCATTGCTTTTTTGTACACCTCCTGCAGCTTCATGGCCTCAATGGAAGCATTGTGCGAGTTTCGTCGATATCGCTCGGCCTTTTTATTCGACAACGACTTCAAAATTTTGCGGGACTTTTCACGGTTTTCGATGTTCTTCAAGAAATCGTCGTGGTCTGATTCATCCTCCGGACTGTTAGGAGACGAGGGAGATAAATTCGTATTTATTGTTTTCTTGGGTTGAATGGTGCCAGTATGAGGCGAACCCGTGAACTGATTGGAAATAAATAGGTGTTCCTCGTGCCCATCTTCATAGTCTGACTCATTCGAAGAATCGGAATCGTTGTCGTTGTTGTTGTTGTTGTTGTTGTTGTTGTTGTTGTTGTTGTTGTTGTTGTTGTTGTTGTTGTTGTTGTTGTTGTTGTTGTTATTGTTGTTGTTATTGTTGTTGTTGTTGTTATTGTTGTTGTTGTTGTTGTTGTTGTTGTTGTTATTGTTATTGTTATTATTACTGGCGTTGTTATCGTTTTCATTTTCATTGCCCTTGTCTTTATTTTTGCTGTTTAGTTCAGATGGTAGACTGGCTTTTCTCATACAAATTCGAACGCTGGCTGTTGTTGGGGTACTGGATTTCTTTTCACCGTCAAAATCTTCATTCACTATGGTAGGCCGGGGTGATGGTTTGGTAGAGGATTGCATTGGCCTGGAAGGAATCATTATTACTGGGGGGGCAGTATGACACAGCTTCCTGCGTCAACTGATTTCGTATAACCGTTTCATATATATTTCACTTCTTTTTTTTTCTTTCCCCATTTCACAAGATAACCAGAATTTCAATTTTATTTTGAATTATTTCTCCACCCCCTCATTCAATGTTCGACGCTCTCAAGCTCGAAACAAAATCGGATGGACAGTTTGTTATGGCTCTGACATTTGTCTGTTGCTCTACGATTCAGCTATTGATCAAGGTGATCAGTCAAACATTTGTTGGGGTGAGCAAGCGAGGAATTGCAACACGCATTTCTTGCAAACTGGTTTGCGTTGTCTTTGACGTGATCGCAACCTACGGGGGTTTGAAATCTCTGTTTGGTGAAGTAGAATATCCCCATTCTGGTGGTGTCAGAATTACAATTGGTGGGTCAAGTATCCAAGACCCTCTTTATGGATTTTCACCTCAATCTCAGTTCCACTTTGCCTTGGCTGCTGGGTACTTCCTTTGGGCTGCCATAATGAGCGTGATTTACCGCGGTTCCAGGCGAGGGATCCTCCAGACTCTTGGCTACCACATTGTCTACAACCTCTCGCTGAAACCCTTCATGCATGGAAATGGCGGTGTCTTTTTGCTCTTCCAGGCTTCCAACCTCGTGGTTGACCTGATGTCCCTCTCGAAGCTCCTAACCGTGTCCCCCAGCCCCACATGGAAGACGAAATTGCTGGAGAAAATTCACCCTTGGGTGTTTGTCTTGACAAGGATAATTGTTGGAGTTCCAATTTCCATCAAGTTTTTGATGCAAATGGGCAAGCTTCTGGCTGAAGAAAGTGCCCACTCGGTTCCCGTTGTGGTTGCGTTGATTATTGTGAACTTGTTTATCAACGGCGTGAACATCTTCATTGCGTTTGGCATGGTGCTTGGGGTCCACAGTCACAATTTGAAATTTGCTCTCAGCTTCGGAACCAGGAAGCAAATTCACTCCAACCACACCTCAACCAAGGTCTCTGACAAGGTCAGGCAGTTGAGCCAGGCGCAAAGGAGCAGGTGAGAGGCAATAAACGCATCCAATTCACAAATTCCCCACTAATACATGCTCGCCGCTCGCCGCTCGCCGCTCGCCGCAGGTTCAACACGCACACCACCCCTAAAGTAAGCGTGCCAATGATTAGCATTTCCATTGCAGTTGCTGCAGGAATCAAGAGCAGGAGTAACACGACTTTGTCATATTACGAGGACTGCGAGCTGGCGTATGCATTTTTCAACACCCCCACCAACATGATAGCACTTCTTGCTCTTGGGTCGACTCTCACGTTGGGCAAGCTGCTCCAGACCTACGGCCATTTGGTCTTCACTGAGGGCACTCCAGCCTTTCAGAGAGAGGAAAAAGTCACCCGCCACTTGTACACAAAAATTCGCAACAAATGGTACGATTTGGCAAGGTTTGAGCACCCCGGAGGTCCGATTGCGCTGAGCCTTGCGCGCAACCGCGACGCGACGGCGCTCTTTGAGTCCCACCACTATTTAATTCCTCACGAGAAGCTGATGAGCGTGTTGAAGAAATACAAGCTTGAAGAGAAAGAGGTGCAGGAGCTGAAGGTGAGCGGGAGGGGGAGCCTGGTGGAAAACGCACTGAAAGCGAGCTGCTACTAACAAAATACACACAGCTCAAGACGACCGACCCTAGAGACGACGGAGGCCACTACGTTTGGGAAGACTACGAGAACGATCCGTTCACGAAAGACGTGAAAAAGATGGTAATCGATCACTTCACCCCTATTGCGGAGGCTCGAGGAATCAGCCTGAGGGCCGCGACCAAGGCCTCTCCACAGAGGTGGCTGATGGTAACGAGTCTGATGGCAGCGTTCTTTACAACGCTCCCGAGCTTCTTCGGGGGGAGCTGGTTGGCGCTCTTTGCGACGCCCCAGGTGAGTGAATTTTGGAAAAAAACCCAAAACGAAAAAATATTCTTAACAAACAATTTATCGCTCGGCGCAGCTCGCCTGGCTGGTCATTGCAAATTACTGGCACGATTGCTTGCACTTTAGCTGGAGCTCAGATTGGCGCGTCAACGCAATTTTCCCGTATCTATTCCCGTGGCTGAGCAGTCCTTGGATGTGGTACCACCAGCACGACATCGGTCACCATGCCTACACAAACGTGGGCAAGAAGGACCCCGACTTGGCTCACGCGCCCCAGTTGAAGAGAGAGCACGAGAGCATCAGGTGGCGGAAGCAGCACGAGAGCCAGGAGCACCCTGTGATTTTCGGAATTATCTGGAGCATGGCTGTGGGCTTTGGCTTACAGATGATGAGCGACTTGAGGGCAAATTTGAGAGGAGCTTACAACAACGTGGTCATGTACGAGAAGCTGACGGCGCCGAGGCTGTTGGCCCACACTTTGGGAGGATTTTTCACGTAGTGAGTTTGTATGGGTGGCCATTTTTTACGGATATGCCCTATTGGAAGGCGACCATCTTCGCGTTTATGCCAATCACGTTTTTCTCTTGGGACTTCATGCTGAACAGCCAGATCAACCACTTAACGGAGAAGACAGCGCACGCGAGCGACAAGAACTTCCTGAAACACCAAATCGTCACGGCGCAAGATTTTGGAGCACAGAACTGGTGGTGCATCTTCTTTAGTGGGGGGTTAAACATGCAGCTAGAACATCATTGCTTTCCTTGCGTCAATCATTGCCATCTGAGCAGTCTGCAGCCCAAGCTAAGGGAAATCTGCAAGAAGCACGACGTTAGCTACTTCGAGGTCCCTGGCTATAGAGAGGCATTGCGGAGCCATTTGAATTTCACCGCCAAGATGGGCGTGAGGCCATTTCAGGATGACGATCATTGAGATCATTGAGATCACAGAGGGGAGAACAGGGGAGAAGAGAAGAGAAGAAAAGAGGGAGAAAGGGGAAAACTGCGGAACTGAAGAATAATTATTGTGCGAAAGAGTTGGGGAGCCAAGCAGGAGCCTAACATACATGGAAATACACGATCATCAATTTAAAATCAGATTTTATTTGAAGCTGGTTTTCTGCTAACAACAAGTTCCAAAAGGGAATTGGATTTTTCCATTTTAATTAAATTTACACACTATAGCGATACTCACCAATTTCATAAAAACCATAAACTTTGGGCATGGGGAAGAAGCCCAAGTTCACTCATTCTGAACTTTCTCAGTCTTTGTACGAAATCATTTCAGACAATGGCCAAGGGTTAAACCATCAAGCTATATCCACATTGGAGAGTCTCACCCCCACCGCCTTAAATTTTTCAGACGAACTCAATAACCCTAGCTCCCAAGTAGCCCTCCTGAACCTTCTCGCTGAACTTACTGCAGCCCTCAACCCCAAAAATGCTCAACCTGTTTTTGCAAAATTTTGCACAATTGTCGAGACGAATTATGGGACCGATTCGCTAGCTACTAGTGACTGCTACAGCACCTTGGCCGCTTACTTTACTTCCCAGAGGAAACTGAAGCTCGCACTCGACTTCTGTGGTCGTGCGCTGCAGAACAGAACGAATAACTTGGGCCCTACACACAATTGCACTGGCGATGCTCACCACAATCTCGGTCTTGTGTACCGGCTGATGGGTAACTACGAGCTGGCCCTCACTCAGTTCACGTCCGCCCTTCAGATTAGGCTCGAAATTGACGGCGAGGATAGCGATAGAGTAGCCCAGATAGAGCTTGCCATCGGCAAGCTCAAGGAAATGGAAAACAATTTTACCCCAGCTGTGAGTCGCGAGCGAAGCGAAACGCCACCACCAAGGAACACAAAAACTAACTCTCCTCTTTTTCGTTCATTTGTTCTTTTCTTCGCTCGCTCACTCGCTCGCTCGCTCGCTCGATCGTTTCAGTTTCTGCACTACAGCAATGCGCACAGAATATTTAAAGATCAACACGGTTTGAGTCACCCACTAACCCAACAGACGGGCATGAAGATGCAGCGTGTGCGCTGCGAATCGAAGACCAATACCAATGACACTTTATACAGCAAGGAAGAGTTAATGCAAGCGCTCGACAACATATCTACGACGTCCGGCACAGCAATCGAAATTTCAGAAGAACTAATGAGATTTGCCGAGTCACAGCGAATCGTGTCGAAAAAGGAACTGATCAGCATTTGCGGAGGAGAAGAAGAGCTGAAGAACGCCGTGTGCGAAGAGTTGTCGACTTACGTGAAAGACGAGGTGGAAGAATCTATGCAAAAAATGTTAACAGAAGAGGAGGGAAAAATTGTGCGGAATCACACAAGCGACAGGCGGAGTATGGACATGGAGGAGGGTGACGGAGAGAGCAGCAACAATGATGACGGCGACGGCGAAGGAATTGTTCAAGACGACGAAATGACAGCAGCGCTGTCTTCGGTTTTTCGGCGACATAGTGTCACCGAGCAGTTAAAAAATCCAACGACAACACCAACCCCAGCAGCCAAAATGGTTGCAACTTCTCATGTTTCGAAAACCAGCAAAAAACGAAATAAAAAAACAAAACCACCCCCCCCTAAAGCAACAACAACAGGAAAAATTATTCCTGCAATGTTTTCGTTGCCCGATCCTGCCCAAAAAGCAAAAAGAAAGCCGCCCCCTCCACCTCCTGAGGAGAGCGACAATGACAATGACAAGGACAATGACAATGAGATTGACAATGACAATGAGGAGGAGAGCGAAAATGACTCAAACGACGAGCATGACAGTAGCGGGGACGCAACAAGAACACAGACCGCAAGGTCAACTGGGCGCCGGCAAAGTCTGACGGAGTGGTGGCAAAGTTCACCAAGCCTCGAGACCAAAATCAAGTCCGCGTTCGAAAAGGATATGCTAGCAACAACAGCTGCGGAAAAAAAGAATAATTCGGAAGGGAAAGAAAAGGAAGGCGAAGAAAAAGATGAAGAAGAAGAGCAGCAGCTTTATAGCAAACGCGAGAAGGAAGAAGCTCATGTGGAACTCACCTCCGAACAAAAACAGGAGTACGCCGTGTATTACGCCCAGACAGTGTTAATGCAAGAAATCAGCGCAGACGAAACACGAAAAGGTCAAACTGAGTGGTCACCGGAAGATGTCGAAAAGTACCAGTCCTACTATCAGTTCTACTACAATCACGTTGAGCAGAGCGAGACGGCTAAAAAAACCGAAAAAATAAAGCTTGAAATCGAAACAACAGTAGAAAAAGAAACAAAAACAGGAGCAGAAGCAGAAGCAGGCACACCTCCCCCACCGGCTGCTCCCGCCCCCAATTCTCCGGACGCCTCTGTCATACTGAAAAAGAAAGAGAACGTTGGTAACCGAACAATGTCAATGGACGAAATATTAGAAATTGGTCGAAAAACAATTTTGGAGCAGCAGCAGCAAGAAACAACACCACCACCAACAACAACACCACCACCAACAACATTAACAGCAGCAACAACAACAGAAAAAGAAGAAGCTGACGCCGCACCATCGACGAAAAAGGCCAACCTGCCGAAATCACCTCTCGCGGCCCTCTTGGCCAACAAGCCGGCGGGGGGGGGAATGTCAGGGGGGCTCCTCGCCGGGATCAAGGGCGGGGGGGACGGAGGAGCTGGCGGAAAAGCAGGGCTGCCGAGGTCTCCACTTGCCGCAATGCTGGCTGGAGCCACACTGAAGAAAGGGGGTGGTGGCGGAGGCGGTTTTAAGCGGCCCAAGAAGAAGGAGGAGGAGGAAAAAGACAAGGGACCACAAATGAAGAAGCTCCACTGGGAAGTGCTAGCCTCGACCGACGACACAATTTGGGGTGACATTGATACGTCCGCCGACTCGCCGGAGGCGATGCAAGCTCTCTTTCCGGACATCAAGGACAACTTTGAGATCGCCAAGATTAAAAAGAAGGAGCCCAAGGGGGGGGAGGATGCAAATGCGAAAAAGGGCGCGAAGGTGAGCCTCATCGATGGGAAGCGGAGCATGAACATCAACGTCATGCTGGCCCAGTTTGGCAAGAAGTCGATGGCCGACATTGCAACTGCGCTGAAGAACTTGGACAAGGATTTCGTTGGAATTGCGGGCATCACGTCGCTGATTGAGTACGTGCCGGAGATGGACGAGATGGCGGCGGTGAAGAGCTACTTGGAGGTCGAAGGCAACACGGAGGAAACGCTCGGGAAGGCCGAGCTTTACATTCACAATATCATGACGGTGCCGACCTTGAAGCCGAGGCTGCTCGCGCTTCAGGTTCAGTTCACGTTCGCGGATCTGTTGTCGCAGGTGGAGGAGGACGTGGACATGGTCCTGCAGGCTAGTGGAGAGACAAAAGGGAGCGAGAAATTTAGGGCGCTGCTCGGAATAATTCTAAGGTTAGGGAACGAGCTGAACAAGGGGAGCGCCAAGGACGAGGCTAACGGATTTCGGCTCTCGGGGCTGATAAAATTGACCGAGACGAAGACGAATAGGGGGGACACGTTGTTGGATTACGTTGTCGGGAGCATAATGGAGAACATGAAGGAACTGTTCGAGGTAGTGGACGACTTTCCGCACATTGCGGAGGCCAGCAGGAAGAGCTTCAACACGTTGCGGACGAGCAAAATGAAATTGAGCAACAGCTTGAAGAGCGTGGAAAATGGGTTAAAGAAGCTGAAGGAAGAAGAAGATAATGCGGAGAATTTGGTTAAAGGTGGGAACATAAATTCACTCGACGAGTTCTTGGTCGAGAGCAGGAAGGGGTTGGGGAGGTTAGAGGAGAGTTTCAAGGTGATGGAGGAAAAATTCAAGGGGCTCTGCAAGTATTTGGGCGAGGGGGACGGGGACGTGGAGCTGGTCGAGCTATTCGGAATTTTAAGCAAGTTCGTTGGGGCCTTGAGAGGGGCAATATTGCGGGTGAGCGACATGGAGAAGAGGAAAAGTGCTGCCAAGAGGAGGGACGAGTTGGCCGAGGAACGGAAAAATAACCCAATCGAGCCGAAGAGCAAGCGGGAAATTCAGAGGATTGGGAGTGGACTTGGGGGAGGTGGAGGTAGAGTGGGAGTGGGTGGGGGAGTGGGAGGGGGTGGGGGTGGACTGGGAGGGGGTGGGGGCGGGGGCGGGGGCGTTGGAGGGACTGGGGACGGAAATATAAATACAACAATTAGAGCGAGCAGCAGCATTTCAGTTGCGTCAGAGAGCGAGGGAAAGGGGCGGAGAGGGAAACGGAGGGGGTGAGGGTGGGATTTTGAAATTATATTATTTAAATCTGTATTTGACTACTACTTTGAGACTTGAATTCTCCATCTACCAAGCGTCTTACCAAGCGTTTAAGCCGTAATCAATTTCCAACACTTTGTCAAATCTGATTAACTCGATCAGAATCCCATCTACACCGCGCAACATAGATAGCTCGAAGCAATGCTTACCAACGATCTGTTTCCTTGGTTCGACCACTACGACGAGTGGTCTCCCAAATTTACTTAAACTAGAAGTTTGAAGGGCATTCAAATGATCAGTCAGAGATGTGCATTTTGAGGAGACATCAAAGCAAATGTGATTAAATCCAAGAAGCGCTTGGTTGCAGTGAAAATCAGGCGAAACCATTTGTGGCAAAAATTGGTTTGGAACCTCAATCAACTCTATCACCATCAACTCGGTCAAAGAGGAGGCAAGAAGAGCAGCCCTCGCAGGTCCTGCTCTGAACTTCGTTTGAATTTCGAAACCAAAGAGGGAGAAGAAATCGATGCTCTTAATGATGTTCGAGGTTTTCAGGCTGGTATGTGACATAGCCAAAGGAGGAACTAACGCGATTGTCGTCGTCATGCTTAACAGCATCATTGATATACCCATAAACAACATTTGTATGGGGGGGCAACCTAATGTGCGAAGTGAGTGAAGAAGCCTATGCTGTATGCTGTTACTAGATGCACCTACATTCCTATGCTATAGCATGGGCATAAGAATTTGCCCAAGAAGTGTTTTTGCAAGTTTTTGTCAAAATTAAAATATCTCGCCAGTCCAATTCATAGCCACCCACTTCAACCCATACACACCAACTGGTTTTTACATCAACGTTATGATGAAATTATTACTTTTTCTGAGTCTTTCGTTGATCACAAAAGCTTTTGTTGCTCCCCCTTCCCTCTATACTCATGCCTCCCCACTCATTTTCTCAACCCTGTCGATGCGACGTGGTGGAGGTCGACCCAGGGGTCCCGTCCGAACGTTAGAGCAGCGCCCCATGATGAACTCGGGAATAACTTTTGAGACACTGCGAGTTGTCAGTGTGAATCCTGATGGGAAGGACAACCCTCTCGGAATTATGAGCAAGGAGGAGGGTCTGTCTATGGCAGCAGAGATGGAAATGGATTTGATCATCATCAACAGGCAGGCGGACCCTCCGGTGTGCAAGATAGTTGATTATTCGAAGGTGAGTCTTACTCAGTTCCGCCCTTTTGCCTTTCGAAACGATATTACGCCTTTCTTTAACTCTCAACTTACACACACACTTCGCTCGGCGCAGTTTCGTTATCAGGCCGAAAAGAAGAAGAAGGAGATTGCCAAGAACTCCAAGTCCACCGAGGTGAAGGAAATCAAAATGTCCTACAAGATCGACAAGCACGATTACGAGGTTAGGAAACGTGCTGCTGAGAAGTTTCTCTTCCAGGGGAATCGCGTCAAGATGGGGGTCGTTTTCAAGGGGCGAGAAATGACCCACACGAAGTTGGGTTTTGAACTTTACGAAAAGATCGATGCTGACCTCACTCACGTTGCTGTCATGGAGGGCAAACCAATTCTAAATGGGAAAACCCTCGGCGTCGTGTTTTCGCCGAGGAGCGAGGTGCTGAAGGCGCGATCGGACAAGAAAAAGGCCGAGGAAAAGGCCGAGTCAAAACGCTTGAAGCTCAGCAAGATTGCGAAGGAGGAGAAGGATGGTGCCAAGCCGAAATTTATGTCCGAGCAGGAAATTGCAGCTGGGGCTGCCCTGGAGGAGGCTGGTGAGGATGACGACGATGACGTCGACTTGATATCAACTTTGGCTGGTTTGGACGAGAATTCCGGAGACGGGGGTGCACTGGACGATTTATTTTCCTAAAAAGACAAACCCAAAAAAATTCCAAAATTAATTTCAGTGCTTCGCGCACACCCAATTTAAACTGCTCTTGGCCTGCTTCACCTTTTCGTGCTTGTTCGCTGACAGGTACGAGCACTGACAGCAGTAAGCCGCAGAATCGTTGAGGCTGACCAACTTGGTCGAGAGCTTATCAAAATCGGGTGTGTTTTGCCGAAAGTGCATGTAGTCGACCGTGCTATCCCACATGTAGTTCGGAAACCGACAAACAACAAAGTTGCAGCTTGTACACCGCATTTTACAGCAAATCATGTTGCTCATAGAACTAACGCAAACCCCGAGGGTTAAATTGCTTTCCCCTCCAACACATACGAAGGCGCACTTAAGCTTTGTTGAAGAAGTTGTTGTTGTTGTTGTTGTTGTTATTGCTGTTGCTGTTGGTGTGGATATCGTTAAAATATTTGGCATTGTTCCACTATTTTCACCACCAATAGCAATATTTTTATTATGTTTGCTGCTTCCGATTAATGAACTTGAATTTTGAGAGGCTGTTGCGTTTGTATTCAAATTTGAATTTGTAGTAGTTGTTGGAAGTCGAAACGGATCCACCCCTCCCCTTTGTGACAGTGTGGCGGCTTTCGTGTTTGGGCTTTGCGATTCATTCTCATCCAGTTCAGCCATTAAAGAGTCGAGGTCGGAATCGTCACCGTCGTTCAAATTGTTAGCTGTGTTGGTAGTGTTTTTTGTGCCACGAGAGAAATCAATGTTTTGATTATTGGCAACATCCCAATCGTCCCAGCTGTTGCTATTTTGTGCCTCGCTGCTGTTGTTGTTGTTGTTGTTGTTGTTGTTGTTGTTGTTGTTGTTGTTGTTGTTGTTGTTGTTGTTGTTGTTGTTGTTGTTGTTGTTGTTGTTGTTGTTGTTGTTTTTGTTGTTGTTGTTGTTGTTGCTATTGCTATTGTTGTTGCTATTGTTGTTGCTATTGTGATTGTTGTTTAATGTGAGGTTAGCCGCTGTTAAAGCACTTCCTGCGCTCGATCCTAACCCTGGCCCTAATCCTCCACCACTCCCACTCCCACTCCCGCCAGCACCAGGCCGGAAATTATTTACTCGGCAATGGGTAGCCTTGGGATGAACACCGTTGCCATGTGGCTGGCCAGAACGCGGTGGAGGATGCGGAAAGAAAGTTTGGGCTTGATTTGGCACGCCATTTCCCATTTCAATTGATTTTGTTTGCTTGGGACTTCGTATAGCAGGAGGTTTGGCATGGAAATGAGATGCCACCTTCGGAGATTCATTTCGAGGACTGTCCGCCAACAATCCACTCAAATCATCAAGTAGGTTGTCCAATGAGCTCATGCGCTCCGTGAATGCACGCTTAATTAATTCTTCCAAGTGCCATGTAATACTTTAATGTAATACTGGAAGCCAAGAAATATTTTTTTAAATTTAAATCATAACATCCACACATCCACTAGAGAAAATGGGAAAGGGCGGAGAATCTGTAAAGGTTGTTGTCCGAATCCGGCCCCTGTCTTCAAAGGAGCTGCAGGACGGCCACAAAGCTATTGCGACCGCCTACGAGGATCGAGGTTTAATTGAAGTAAAAAACCCAAACCATTCAGCTGATGAGCCCCCTAAAAACTTCACCTTTGACGCTGTCTTTTCCAACAAGTCCACCCAGAAGCAGATTTTCGATATTTGTGCTGCTCCTGTGGTGAAATCTGTTCTCGAGGGTTACAATGGTACAATTTTCGCCTATGGGCAGACAGGAGCTGGCAAGACTCACACCATGGAAGGTTACCCCGACCCCCCCGAGCTGCGTGGGATTATTCCCAACGCGTTCCAGCAGGTGTTCGACCATGTTGCCCTGGGGGAGAACGAGAAATACTTGGTTCGTGCTTCTTATTTCGAAATCTACAACGAGGAGATTCGCGATTTGCTCTCGAAGGACCCAAAGAACAAGCTCGAGCTGAAGGAGAACCAGGATTCTGGTGTATACGTGAAAGACCTGACGTCCTTCGTCGTGAAGTCCACATCGGAAATTGACCACGTTATGCAAGCCGGAAAGAAGAACAGGAGTGTTGGAGAGACGCTAATGAACCAAGCCTCGTCGCGCTCGCACTCCGTGTTTGCGATCGTGATCGAGTGCTGCACCTCGGACGAGCGCGGCGAGCACATCCGTGTTGGAAAGTTGAACTTGGTCGATTTGGCTGGTTCCGAGCGACAGTCCAAGACTGGGGCCACCGGCCAGCGTTTGAAGGAAGCCACAAAGATTAATTTGTCCCTTTCCGCCCTTGGTAATGTGAGTTTGGAGTGTTGTGTTGGACAGTCGGCTCGCGCTCACGTGGACTGGACTTGTGAAATGGACTAACCCCCAATTTTGTTTCCCACTTTCTCCCTCCCCTCATCCCATCCCACCCCACACACACACAGGTCATCTCCGCCCTGATCGACGGAAAATCCCAGCATATCCCGTACCGCGACTCCAAACTGACCAGAATCCTCCAGGACTCCCTCGGAGGAAACACAAAGACGGTCATGTGCGCCAATGCTGGTCCAGCCGAATACAACTACGAAGAAACAATTTCAACCCTGCGTTACGCCAACCGTGCAAAGAACATCAAGAACAAACCGAAAATTAACGAGGATCCCAAGGACGCCATGCTCCGCGAGTACCAGGATGAGATCTCCAGGCTCAAAGCCCAGCTCATGGGAATGGGAGGAGAAGGCGGAATTGTTATACTGGACGGGAAGGAGGTGGACATTAGCAAGATTGGGGGAGGCATTTCGGAGGACGCATTGAAGGAAATGCAGGAGAAGGCCGACAAGGAGAAGGATGAGATTAGGGCTCGCGCCGAGCGTGACATGGAGAAGTTGTTGGACCAGCAAAAGGGAACCGAGGAGGAGGTGAGCAGCACATATAATATATATTTTTAATTCACACCCAACCCAACCCAACCCAACCCAACCCAACCCAACCCAACCCAACCCAACCCAACCCAACCCAACCCAACCCAACCCAGCGCCAAGCCCTCCGAGAAAAGCTTGAGAAAGAATCCAAGGCTCGCAACGAGGTTGAGAACCAGCGTCTCACTTTGCAGAACAAGCTCAAGGCGATGGAAGAGAAGCTTATTGTTGGCGGAGAAATTGCGACCAAGGCGGCGAAGCAGGAGGCCGAGCTCAGGAGAGCAGAGTCCGAGCTCGCGCAGCGAAAAGACAAGGAGCTGTCCTTGGCTAGGGAGAAAGCCGAGCAGGAGGAGGCCAACTTGGAGCTGGAGGAGAAGTTCGAGTCCCTCCAGGAGGAAGTAGACAGCAAGACGAAGAAATTGAAGAAGCTCTGGAGCAAGTTCCAGAGCAGCAAGACGGAAATCAAGGATCTCACCGAAGAGTTCAACGTGGAGCGCACTGACATGCTCGAAACTATTCGCGACTGCACCCGCCAGTTGAAGCTCAAGGAGGTGAGCGAGCGAAGCGAGCGAGCCTAGATGAAGATGAGCATACTCGCGATGAATCCCGCGAAATGGCTACAGACATATTGGCTACATCTACTACTAAACTAACCAACGTATTCTTTTGACTCGCTTCATTCGTTTTGCTCTTGCTTCAAAAATGCGCACAATCTCGCTTCGCTCGGCGCAGCTCATAATCAGTAACTTTATTCCCCCGGAGGTGAAGCGAAACTTCGACGACACCAAGAACGGGGGGAGGGCCGTTTGGCAAGAGGAGACCGAGTCATGGAGCGTCCCTCGACTCGACATCACTGGGAACAGCCTGCGACCGCAGAGGTACATGAGCGCGAACGGACTGCGACGGCCGGAGACCGAATATGCTAGACACAGGAAGCAGTACGACACGAACCCAAGGTACAAGTACGACAATGTTTCTGCCCTGGAGCTTGACATGCCAGACCGAACAACCCAGGACTACGAGGGACCGGGCATGGCAAGCCGCATTTCACCAATTTTGAACGCGGACTTGAACGATGACAACGAGGACGAGGTGCAGTTCAGCGCTGTAGAAACTGGAACCGGCAACCCCTTTTTACGATATAACCCAGAGGACAACGGTGGCGGCGGGGAGAGAGAGCGTGGGGAGGACGATTCTGGTCCCAAGGATGGAAAGAAGAAGAAGGAAAAATCGAAAAAGGCAAGGCCAAGCACGGCAAGGAAAAGAAAGGATAGCATGAATGCCGAGGCCAAGGTGGAAGATGGCTACCCTTCATCGAAGGGCCGCAATCGCGAGTCGAAATAAAAAGGCCAAAGAGCATTAATGTTACAAGAAAATTTATCCACAACACAACAGACAGAGCCGATTTATCGTAAGCCCCCTCTTGATGACGCGGCTAGCTGAGCTGCTGCAGCCGCCGCCCTCTGCTTGAACAATCTAAAGATCAGCTTTGGATCAGCACTGCTGAATTCAGCTGGGAAAAGCAGTTGGGAATCCGCGTTGATTTTCTTCAAATCCAACAGCTCCTTCTCCGTGGCAAATCTGTCCCTCTCAAACATTTTCCCAACCTTCCTGCCCAATTCTTTCACCTGACTGGGCTCCCTGTCACTGTACAACGCCGTGATGCTGCTTATAATACTCTGGACGCACTTTTCCCTGTCCACTGTTAACTTTTTTTGAAGATTCAGCATATTTTGTCTAATCAGGGTTCCCGTTATCGTGTTGGGATCCTCCGGAAATATCCTCGTTGCAAATTGGATCACGAACTGCGAAGGGTTAAGGTGGGTGCGTGTGAGTATTTACGAAATCCACAATTTTTTTCCTCCCTCACTCACCTTGATATCCTCCAAATCGGGACAGTCCTTCCGGCCCTCATCCAGGTAGTTCTGAGGCTTATACTCCTTGTATATACTCTTCAACCAACCCTCAATGTCCGCAGGGTCGTGATTGTCGTAGTAAATCGCGCTAATTTTCAATTCCATGTCTGCCGACTTCTTGACCATGTCATTCTCCCTCTTCAACTTGATATAGCTTTCCTGGAGCTTCTTGGCCTCTTTTACGGAAATCTTCCTGGCTATTTCGCTCCAGTGCTTGCGGACGCCAACGAAAATTTGTCGCAGAGCCACTGGAGATGTGTAGCGTGTCGGGAACAAGCGATCAGCGTTTCTCACTACATTTTTAAGTTCATCTAAATCGGGAAACCGAGCGCAAACCGCCTTAACAAGCTCTTTCACCATCAACCCTCCTTCTATCATGTCCGCAGTTTCCAAGTACAAGTTTGCGAGCAAGTCGTGTTCCATTGTGATGGCGAGTGTGGTTCGCTTGTCCTTGTTGTCCAAAAAGGCCACCAAGTCTTCGGTGGACCCGCTGAAGCCTTCCAGTTGATTACAGATCGGTGTGTTTTGCAGATCTATTTTGAACAAATTCTTCATCCGACCGACTTCCCTCGGGAGGTCTTCCACCAGTGTGTCTCGAAGGTCAAGGACTTTTAGTTTTCGACAGTGGTGGAGTTCGGACGGAATGGAACTGACAGGGTTGCCGTTCAGCCACAAGGATTCCAGGTTAACAAGTCGTTGAATATCGACCGGTAATATGCCGATCGAGTTGTTTGAGAGATCCAAACGTATCAGTGTGGGCATGTCAAAAATGGGTTGTGGGATATTGAAAAGTTGTTTGGAGTTTATATGCAGAACTCGGGTACGCTTGGCCTTTTCATACTGCGGGCAACTCGAAAGAGCCATTTGGCCGGGAAAGTAATGTAGTTAATACGGTGTAATGGGAGGATTTTCTTCTTTTTAATAACAAAAAGGGATAGATCGTTGAGCAAGTTTGAGACCGAATTTTTATTTTTTTGTAACAACAGCAAACACTCAAGCTGCAAATGGGGCCAAAATCACTCATAGATGCGGCTGACGCAAACACATCCATAGCTTCTTCTCATCAAACCCTGTCATCACAATTTTGCATTGGAGACTTGGAACATGATCTACACAATACTTTCGCAGCCAACAGAACGCCTCATGATCAGTATGTGTACGTGAATCACGGTAACGTGACACGCGCCCTCAACGACTTCTGCGACGAAAAGTCATTTACAGAAAGAATCAACCCGCTGGTTGTTGCAGGTTCGTCGGGAGTTGGAAAAAGCTCAGTACTTGCCAACTGGTTGCTGCACCACCAGTCAGAGAAGAGGCGAAACAGGGGAGCTGACGAGTTCGTGTTTTGGCACGTAGTCGGATGTTCCCGCCAGTCTACGTACACCTACCAAACTCTCCGCCGCCTTATGACAGAATTGAAACACCACTTTGAGTTGCCAACCGAAGTTCATGCAAATGATGAAAAACTTCCTTGGGACTTCCCAAGGTTTCTTGAGCTTGCTGCCAAGAAGGGACGGATTGTTATCATCATAGATGGCTTGCACCGCTTACGAACTACGGGGGGGGATTTAGGCCTGAAGTGGTTGCCACTAAGTTTCCCTCCCAATGTCCGTCTAATTTTGTCTACAACATCGCCATCAATGGATCCTACTGAAGGAGATTTTGACACAGGAAACGCTGAGGATGATGCGGTAAGTTTTCTCACTTTCACCATAACCAACAATTAATAACCCTGCTAACTCTTTTTTGAATTCCTCCAACTCAATTCAAACTCCCACGCCAACCCACAGATTGGAGCCAGCGAAGGCAAGAAAGACTGCGTGCTTAAGGAACTGATCAGACGAAACTGGAAAATAATGGAGCTCGAATCGCTGAATGCTTGTCAATCAAAGGAAATACTAGAGAATTTCCAGTCCCTGAGTTCGCAGACCTCCCTGCACAAGCACCTCAAACGACAGAACAACCACATCCTCAACCAGCAACAACCACCCACAACAAGCAATAGTAACAGTGACAACAACAACAACAACAACAGCAACAACAGCAACAACAGCAACAACAGCAACAACAACAACGGCACGTTTCTGACCGCAAGTATCGACGATGAGGACGACAACACCAACAATAACAACAACAATATTGCACCCCCAGCAGCAAAGCTAAAACCAACAATTCCCCAAAAACAAAACCCCAAACACCACGGTCTACTTCTATTTCCATCACTTAAAAACCGAATATTGTCCGACGAAGGATGCAAGAATCCTCTCTTTCTGCGAATGCTCCTCAGGTCTCTCGAATACGCGAGCTCCAAGGGCTACGATTTGTGGAATTGCACCGAGAAGTGGATGGACGGTGCCGACGGCGTCAACCGCTTATACGACCAAATCCTCCAAACTTTCGAAGAAGGTCAGAAGCCCGAGAAGGAGCAGATCAAGCACGCAAAGAGGCAATCCCTCTCCGACGGTGGTTTTCCAACATTGCTTAAGGAGCACCCTTGGAATGCTTCCCTCACGGAGATGAACAACACGGCCCAACTTCGTCACAACGCCAATCCCAACGACGATCCTGAATCTGCCTTGAACGACGGGCCAGAAGTTATGCAGGATCAGTGGATGATCGAGGCTTCTGCCATTGCGGACGAGAAACTATCGTCAGTCCGCATGGAAGCTGACAAGAAGCTCGAGCTTTTGTTCGAGGAGATTTCCAAACGAGTGTCACAGAGCGAGTCGAGCGGGCCGGCGGAGGGAAAATTCGGGAAATCTTTCGTTTCCTGGCTAGAATCCAAGGAAGGTATGTCGGCGATTCCACCAGCAAAAGAGCAGCGAAATACTGTTCGGCCAAACTACTCCAAGGATAATCTCGAGAGCATCGCCTCCGGGCCATTCAGCAACAACTTGGGCGCTGTGGAAGAAACGAAGGACGACAAGGAGTCAAAAGACGACCGAAATAAAGACAACGACAACTACGACGACGACAACTACGAGGAAGACGAGTATGGCGACGATGACGACTACGAGAAGGACGACGACGAATATGCGGACGAGGACGATTTTGACGAGGAGCACGAATCCCCTCGCCCGACCTCCCGCCAAAACGCAAAACATCAAACGGAGTCACTCTCCATGAGTCACTCCGCGTCCCGACTCCCAACCTTCGCCGAGATGCAGAATGAGAAAAATCAGCACGATCTTGAGCTGGCCATGAACATGTCTCCGTCGAAAAAGTACACAACCAACCTCGATGGCGAAATAGACTTCTCGGCCAGTGAAGAAATCGATATGTTGGAGGACGTGCCGCTGTATCTGAAGGGCGGATGCGTCGTGAAAGGGTTTGGCCAGCTGCTGGGCTACGCTCTTGCACTGTTGTATGTGTCTCGCCACGGTCTAAAGGAGTCGGAGGTGAGCGAGGTAGCGAGCAAGCTTTGAGGAAGACGAGAATACGAGCCACTACTAAACCAACCCACTCAATTCGCTTTCGCAACTTTTTCGCTCGGCGCAGTTGTTCGAAATGCTCGCAAAAATCAAAGAACAGGAGGACGCGGCTGCCGCCTCGAGCCTGAACGGCAACAACGAGGACCTGCCCGAGGACAGCGACCGGGCGTCCGACATTGTCGCAGACATGGACTTCCTCAACGATTCCACAACCAACAACGGCGGGCCGAACGACCCGTTCCCAAAGTCGCTCGGAGCGGAAATGGAGGAATCTATCGTTCAGGCGCTGTCCAACCTCGGCGTCATTTATGCCAAGGCCGACAAGGTGCTCATGCTCCCGCTGGAGTCGGAAGCGCTCCGAGAGGTTGTTTGGTGGCGCTACATTGGCTCCGCGGAGGGGCAGGAGAAGTGGCACGTTCACATCATCAGTTTCTTCATGGAGCAGGTCCCCTCGTTGAGAAGGTGCGAAGAGCTCCCTTGGCACTTGTTCCACTGCCGCAGGTGGTTCGCGCTCAAGAACACCCTGGTGGACTTGCGAACATTCGACATTATGTACAATGGGAATTTACAACTTCGAGGAGAGCTTTTCAACTACTGGAAGACGCTCATTGCTGGCCCCCTCTATATCAACGACGATCTCGAGTCCAAGGCTTACCAGAGCAAGATCGAGCTCCCCCAGCACCAGATGATGCTCGACGAGCTCGACAGCGCGTCGACCTTGGGGCTGAGCGACTCTCAAGTAAGGAAGGAGAGGTTGCGAGGGCAGATTGCGCCCTTTGACATTTGCGACGAGTACAACCGGGCGGTCGAGGTCTGGAACAACGGTGTGCACCCGAGCACGAGCAGATTGGAAGGAATGATCATGAACATCAGCGAGTTCATGGCGTGGTTCAGCCACAAAATGAACGCTCTTCAGGAGCCACCTCCGTTTCTGAGGAAGACGCTGAATTTCGAGATGCTCAAGGACATTGGCGTGGACCAGAAAAACGTTTTCGGGAAGCTGCAGCTGGTCGGCGATGGGAGCAACAACAGTGGAAGCGGGAGCGGGGAGGACGGCGGAAACGCGGACGACGCCAACAACAACAATGGAGCTGCTACGCCTAAGAACAGCGACGGGGCAGTTGCCACGACCGAGCCGGCCAACTTTTCGCCAGAGAAGTACGGCAGCGGAGGTTCAGGACTGCTGCAGCCCAACTTTTACTTCTTCAACCGCTGGATTTGGGTAATGTTCCCGTGGCTGGCGCTGAAGAACGCGGCGACCTACAGCGACCAGATGCACAAGGAAAAAGTGAGGGGTAAGCAGCTGAATTCATTGAAAAAGTTTCTGGACGTGGAGCGGGACGGAAACAAGGCGGAAAACTTGAAGAAGCAGATGACCCAGCTGAAGAAGGACATCAACGTCGTGAGGAAAGGGTCGCTGATCATCGAGGAGGGTGATGCACTCTTCGGAGGGATGAGCATCGCGGCGGAGAAAGGTGAGCGAGCGAAGCGAGCGAGCTTTAAGGAACACTCGAGCGAGCAATGAATCCCATCCTCTACTGAACTAACATTATTCCACTCAATTCGTTTGGCTCGCTCGTTTTGCTCTTGCTTCATTTATAAATGCACCTCGCTTCGCTCGGTGCAGATTCGACCCTCGAAAACATCGAGGAGGAGATCCAGCAACTGAAAATCGATAAGAAGGTCAACGAGAATGACAACAGGTTCTGGGAAATAAAAAAAATGAACCCGCGAGCCAACTTGAACTTCAGCTCTAGCGACAGCAGGAACTCGAGCATGGTCCAAGCGCTGGGCGGAAAGGTGTCCGCCGCGAACAGAAGATTCGACAAGTTGAACGAGGAGAACAAGGTTTTGGGCATCGCGCCGCGGGAAAAGTGCCGCCCGGCGCGAATGAACAGCGTTCCAATAATAGAGGGGGAGCAAAAGGACGGTGTCTTATACGGCTACAGCAGCGTAAAGAGCCAGAAGAGGGGAAGCAGATTCCCGAGCGTGGAAAAATTCCACAAGGAGGGAGTCCACAAGGAGGAGATGGGTCTAGACAAGGCGGCGCAGCAAGCGATTGAGCGGTTCGGGGGCCAGGAGCCCCCCCAAAGTTTGGAAGAGCTCATTGACTTGCGGCAGCACGAGGAGACGCCGTATTCCGCGGCCAACGGGGGAGATTTGGGATTCCTCCCGGCACACAGCTTGACGTTTGCCACGACGAACGAGGACGCCTTGGTGGCCCAAGCGTTTGCTAAAACTGGTAAGCTGCGCCAAGTGTTCGACATGCTCGCTCTGGAACGCAAGCAGAAGGAGGACAAGCTGGAGGACATGACTCTGAGGGTGGAAGAGAGGGACAGGAAGGATCAACACACGTACGAGAAGATGCTGGCGGGAGAGAGCGTCATGAGCATGCTGCAGACGAGGCTGGAGAGAATGAACGATGCGGTGAAAGAGGCGCAGTACTTGGGCGAGTTCTTCAACAGAATTGAGCAGGTCATGAGCAGCAACCCCGCAAAGGACAAGAAGCACTTGGACAGTTTGGAGCAGCAGCTGAGCCTGAGCAGGCAGCAATTGGAAGACATGCTGAAGAAGAGGAGCAGCCTGTACGCCGAGAAGGACGAGATCGAGAAGAGGCACAAGCCGAGGCTGAAAAACGAAATTAGGAAGGCTAGGATGAAGAAGATTAAACTGGAGCCTCAGCTGGATGCCAAGAAAAGCGAGCTGGACGAAACGAAGAGGAAGCTTGCGGTGAGGGGTGCCGGGGGTAAAGGAGGGGTTTTGGGTTTTGCATTTGGTGGTGGTGGTGGTGGTGGTGGTGATGATGGTGATGGTGATGGTGGTGGTGGTGGTGGTGGTGGTGGTGGTGGTGGTGGAAGCATTGTCAGCGAAACTAGCATTTTCAACGAAGAGAGAAACCAAATAAGCCAAAAACACGAATTGAGGACAAATAGCCCGGGGCAAGGGCAGGAAGACAGCGAAGACGAGAGTACACCGCCATCTTCTGCTCTAGCAACTAGTGTTGGAGCAGTGACGGGAATTCTGAGGCAGAAGGGAACAATAAGCTCGCGGGGGTCAACGGCGAAAAAAAACGACGAGAAGCAAAGAATTGACGTTGCGATGGAGAAATTGGCGGATTTGGTGGGCACGACAGACGGGAAGGAGCTGGTGGACAAATTTTTCAGCGACCAAAAACTGGAACTCAGCTTGCAGAAAACTGTCAAATATCACGAGCAAAAGGTGGCGCAGCTGAAGATGGAGGCTCAGGTTTTGCAGAACGAGCTGGAGGAGCTGCAGTTCGCGGGCAATGAGGGGGAGGAGGAAGATATTATCGGAGGAGAGTTGGCAAAAGTAGGCGAGCAGAATAGCGTAACGAGCATAACGAGCAGAACGACCGTTGTGGCTAAAAGTGTGGTTACGAATGAAGAAAAGAACGACGTGAGGCTAATGGACCAAAGGGTCAACAGGCAAGAGGTCATGTGCGGTCAGAGCAAGAGGAAGGTGGAAAGGCAAGGAATTTTAGTTCATCAGGTGGAGACGGGGATAAAGCACCTGAAGAGGATGCTCGATCACCTGGACAAGAGATGCCCGCTACCGCTTTTGAAGACGCAGAGCGCAGTTAACTTGGACGACATGTACGAAAAGAGCGTGCAGAGCCTGATGAACATTGAGGAAAGGTTGGTGGGGGTGATCGAGAAGATCACCCTGGGGACCAACAAGCAGATTGGAGACGACAGGAAGCTGAGCATTGCCCAGAGGCAGAGCGAAATTGCCGAGGCGGTGATCATGAGCAAGGCGCACGATGGCAAGCTGAAGAGGCCCAAGAGCAGGGATCACTTAGAGGAGATTGCGCTGCCCACGCCGGGAGCGGAGAGTGCAGTGTTGAACAGCCCCCAGGGGATCAGGATAAAGATTCCCCAGTTGACCGAGGACGTGTTTGAGCAAGACATGAAAATGGCCATCGTGAAGTACGACATCAAGGCAGACATGGAGGAGGCCGCGATACTCGGGGCAGAGGCGGACACCGGAGCGGAGGAGGTAAATAGATTCATCATGGAGGCGTGTAGCACGGACGAGAGTATAAGCCAGCAGAGGAAGGCCAACTTGCTGAGCTCGGCGAGCGACGTGAACCACAAGGACATGGGATTGACCATTTGTACAGTCATAGCCGAGACAGAGGCGAAAATTGCCAGAGAAAAATCAGTAGTGGGGTTGGGGGGAGGGGGCGGAGGAGGAGGAGGAGGAAAAGGAGGAGGGGAGGGGGAGAAGAAGTCGCCGAGGAGTAACATCATCGTCAACGACCGCAAGCAGTTGAAGAAAGGGAGTGCAAAGCTGGTCAAGAAGAAGTTGAGGGAGCAGGAGAAATTTTTATTGGACAAGATTGCCGAGGAGAAGGCGAGCATGCAGTGAAGTGAGATGAGGTTGAAGACGAGATGAGGTTGTTGTACAAATTTACAAATATAAATAAATTGGTTTGTTGCTGCTACAAGCCCGTTTTCAAGCCACGGCCTCGGATGGTTTTCTTGATAATAACCGTCGGAGGATTCTCCTCTGGTTCTTCTTCCTCTGTTTCCTTTTTTTCTTTCTCTTTCTCAACCGCGAAACTCTTCTTTTGAGCAATTCCCAATTTTACCTTCTTGGCCCGGGAGCCAAAGTACAATGTTTGAAATGTTTCGGCCATTTCTTTGGCAATTTCCCTCAGACATAGCATTATCAACACCTTGTTTCCACCCCCCAACGAATCGCTGAGCAACATTGTCAACTTACTGTCCCGAAACGGCACGTGCTTCTCGCCCCTCACCAGGGCCTGCATGCAGTTTCCAAGCGCGCTCAAACTTGTATTGATCGCCCTGGTCTCTTTCAATCTATCTCCTTTCACACCACTCCGCCCAACCTTCTCACTGCCCGCTAGATCAATTAGGTGCACCTTTCCAACCGTCTTGATCTTCGCCAGTCCATTCTCGCACTCGCACCTCACGCTCAACAGCGAGTGGCTGCGCCGAGCGAAGAAGGTGCGAATACGAATTGAGTGGGTTAGTATAGTTTAGTTTAGTTTAGGCTCGTCTTCACCAAAGCTCGCCGGCTCACCTCCTGCTGCTATGGTCGTTCAAATCGGTCGCGAAAGTTGACCGTATTTCGGATCCGCGCCGCAGCAGGTCAAGAATTTCGTCGACGCTGGTAACGTTTACGCAGATTGCGCCCTCAACCTCCATGTCACCGTCCTCGTTCTGCCTCACGTTCAAAGTTGGTACTTGTGCCTTCTTGTGATTTGACCGTTGATCCGCTACGTTGTTTTGTTGTTATTTTCCCATTTAATTTGATCATCAAGTTTAGGATTTCGCAACAAATCCCGCACTTCATTGTTGTAAACCTCGCAGAAGGTCACGCTCAGCTTGCTCTTGAACCCCTGCCGGTAAGCGAAGAGTTTCGACAGGACTATTTTCGTGACTTTGTTCATTACGAAAGTTTTCCCGCTGCCAGTTTGGCCGTAGGCAAATACGCACACGTTGTAACCGTCCAGCGCCGACAGCGCGAGAGGGACAATATCCTCTGCTAGTTGCGAGTCGGAGTCATTAGCGGACGTAAAGACTTTGTCAAACTTGTATGCTTTTTCATTTTCCTCCTGGAGGTGGGCGCGGGGGTGAGGGTGCGGGGGTTAGTAACAGTTTGATGTGATATGTGGGTGGGGGGGTTGGTCCTTTGCTCGCTCTCGCTCACCCCACTGAAATACGTTTGCTGCGGATTAACGAGTTTCAAACTGCTGCCATAAGAAGTACAACTGTCCACGCGAATAACAGATTTTCCAGTGTCATTCGAGTCCGAACTCGCAAGCTCGCTAGAAATGGGCCGAACCTTTGCGAAAACGCGAATGTTCCCCTGCATCTCGAGTATTTTGTTTTGCAACCTTTGGCGATCCAAAACCACCTCCCTGTACCTCCGTTGCATGTCGTCCGTTCCGAATCCATACTCTCCCCCCTCGAGCGTCATGAGCCCTTCCTCAATAATGAAACCAATTCCCTTCATCGCCTTTCTCACATCGTTCTTTATGTTGTGCCTCATGTTGTTGAAATTTTGCGAGAAGTTGTGGATTAATTGTTGGGTACGGATCAGCGGCCGTCTCTTTAGGAGTCGAGTCTTTGCCGCCTTTGAGTAGATCAACTCGGCCTTCTTGAGGGTGGATTCGGAGAGGAACTTTGCTTCTTCAGCACTTTTCTGGAAGTTTGCCTCCCGCAACCTCAGCTTGTTAATGAGGGTCGTGTGGGATTGGAGCTGGTTTTTTAGTTTGTCATTTATTTGTGATAGGGAGGTGGATTTCCTCAGGGCAGTTTGGAACTCGTCTGTAAGCGACGCTATGTCGGTGGACCGCGCCTCGCTGAACTGTTTGGTTCGGGTGAGCTGAAGGGTGAGCTTTTTGTTTTCCTCAATGAGCTGAGCATTATGTTGCCGTGTTTTGTTGTGGAGGGGAATGTTGGTTAGCTGGGTGGTAGGGTGGGTAGGGTTTGGGATCGATGTTGTTAAACTGGTGGCGGTGTTGGTGTTGGAGTTGTTGGTGTTTGGTGCATAGGGATGCTGAAGTTGTAGGGGCTCTATGCCCAGAGCAATCAGGGCCGCGTCATCGTTTATAGCAGCGTCATCGTTGAGGACAATCATGCTACCGTCGTAAATAGTTTTTTCGTCAGGATCCGTATATGATTTGAGACTTTCTGTGGCTTCATCTAGCTTTATTTGGAGCCGACTCCGCTCAATCTCGGCTGCCTCGTACTGGTCCCGCCACATTGCTGTCTCGGCTGTGGTCGATACGAGCAATGCATCTTCGCGAGATTTGTTCGAGGCTGAGGTGAGGTGAGGGAAGTGTTGAGTTAGTTTTTTTGCACAAAATGAAGCTGAACAAAAAACTCACCTTCGATCGATTTCAAGAGTTTCAGGATTGTCGACACACAGGCATTGTCGTTTCCGCCGACCAGGTTGAAAAAGCTGGTGGCGGAGGCGGATGCGGAGGTTGAAGGCTGATTGGCATGCGTGTGGGTAGAAAAAGAGGACGGACCAAGGATGAGAGAAATGTTGTTGTCGTGAAACGAGGCCTCGGAAACAGCCTCTACTTTTACGTCCTCAAAGGTGCCCAGAGAGGGATCAGAGAAGCACGAAATAAGATTCTCAACTGACTGGAGCTGGCCGTTGAAACGCACGTTGGCATTCGAAAGGTCAAAGTTCTCATTTTCCAACTCGCGAATTTGCACTTGCAGTTGTTGGTGAACCGAGTTTAGGGGGTTGGTGGGGGGTGGGAGAGGGGAGGGGGGGGGAGGTCGAGAACGGGGATTGGCGAATGTTGGGTGTGGAGGTGGTTTGGTGTTCGTGGAGGAGGGGGTGGGGTGGAATTGTCCAAGTGATGGGGGAGGGATAATTTGATCTTCGCTCTCAGCTCCAAGGTATGATGATAGCATGTCGACTCGAAGGGAAGATGAATCGGATACTATTGACCGGCTGGGGCTTTCTAACACCTTATACATGATGGCTCGCACAGGAAACTTTGAAGTAAAGTGGTTTCTGTGTGGTCTCGTCGTGGCAGTTTGATTTTTTTAAAAATGGGATGGGGGCAAGGATATGATCACTGTAATTTGTCGGAAACCAGATGATAGGAGGTGTGCCGGATCCAAGTAGCTTTTTGGCCTGTTGAATGCCTCCAAAGCGGTTATCACTCGTGGAGAGGGCAGAAGCCTCCCTTCAGAAGAATTCGAGCCCTCCCCTTCTAAAACAACAACAAAAGAAGTTCAGCAGTGGATTTGAACAACGGCAGCAAGCTGCATTGATAAAAAATGGACAGTCTAATGCTGCGTCTTCGTCAAGAGTGGCAGAAATCATTGAATATGATGAAGAGATGGAAGAAGGGGATGGACAATCTGTAGGGGGCAGAAGCATGGTGTCTCATGCCCCATCTCTGCACCCAAGCATCGCTCACTCGACTTTCTCTCTCGCATGCAGCGAGGTAACGATTGGCGCCGGGGATCAAACAGGCTACTGGGATTTTATGCATCGTAGCGTGACTCAAAAGGATCTTGGGCATAGTTGTCGGGAGTGCAAACTGGTTTTTCGAGAGTTGGGGGAACCTCTGACCGAGCGAAGAGGCGCTCGCACAAGCACGAGATATCACGCGGACTGCTTCAGCGGATTCGCTGATCCACGAAGTCAGGCTAATAGCTCGATGCATGTTGGAAGATTGGCAGGCACGCAGATGGAGGCGGCTCCTAAAAGCAAAGCGGGCAGCAAGATGCGTTCATCGACCCACTTTGAAAACAACGGAAGCGACCGGACAGGGGGTGGGGGTGGGGGTGGGGGTGGGAAGATCGCTGCCTTCTTGGGTGGTGGGAACAACTTTGGCTTGCAAAGTAGTAAAAATGAACAAACGGCAGCTGCTCCAGGCGCAGCAGAACATGGTGGAATGTCCATGGCGGATTTGGAAGCTCATAATAAGCAGATGGATCAAGAGAACAAGTAGAGCGAGTTTTTTTAAATCTGCTTTTGCTTTGCAATTATTTAATAAGCAGATGGATCAAGAGATCAAGTAGAGCGAGTTTTTTTTAAATCTGCTTTTGCTTTATTATTTATGCCTTGAGGGCGAATTTACGAAGGGGGAAATGACGTTCCTTCTTCACAGTCTTCTGAGTCTTTCGGGACACCTCGTCCTTGGTCAAAGCCCGTCGCATGGCACGGGTGGTCTTCTTCCTGATGGAAAGGGGCTTGTACTTGTTATCGGCATTTAATTCACGCATAGCAGTCCTCTCCTTCTGGTTGTAGACGGTGAGCACTCGGGCGATCGATCGTCGGACGACCTTGATCTTCGCGAGCTTGGACACAGCACCTCCGGTCACCTTGGCGACACGGAGAGTGGCGAGCTCCTCCTTGAGCTCATTGAGCTGCTTCACAAGCTCGTCCTTGGTTGACTCCCTCAAATCATGTGCTTTCACTTTAACCATTCTGTATATTTGGGTTGATAAGGCTGCAAGGCAAGGTGGAGGTGGTGGGGTTAGTGTCGTGTGATGGTGATTGTGAGAAGGTGATTGGGGGGCAAGATCGATCGATTGGAACGAGTAACTCTCATAATGTCGCCACAATTTACTACCATTCTCAATTTCTATGCTGTGCTGCGTTGTGCTGTTGTTTGTTTGTGCTGCCGATGGTCCCCAAGGGGAATCGAACCCCTGACCACCTCTACCCGAAAGAGGTATCATGCCGCTAGACCATAGGGACGGACTAGCAAGAACAGCAACAGCACAGGAGCGACAGGATAGATGAGAAAAGGAGGCTTTGCGGGCAACAAGATAATCATTGAGTAGAACCGAGGGCAGGCCACTGATCGAGTCGATTGGAAATGGGCAAGGGGGGACGATTGGGGCTGGGGGAGGAGCAGCTTTGGGGTTGGGGGGTGGGGATCACAGCAATGAGGGGTTGGGGGGTGAATGGGGGGGTGGGAGTGGATGGGAAGGGGACCTGGGGGGGAGGGGGGGAGGGAGAAGAGGCTAAACGATGGGCTCAGATTGAGGGTGTTTGGCCGATCGATCGACGACCACGACCACCTCGAGATGGTTGTGGGTACAAAAGCTCGGTTTGGGGGGTGTATGGGGCAGACAGAGGCCTGGGACATGACAAAAGGGGGATCACTAGCACTAACCTTGATGAATTATGAGCAAACCAATTTCGCCTCGGATGGTTGAGGGGTGACCGTGCCGGCGTTTCGAAAACCAAAATCACAAAATTTCACACGACTTACGAAAACCTCTTGCAACACATTTGTCAACTTAGTGAGTAGTACTGATATATCAGCTGGACGAGTGGGATTGCCATAAACGCTTCCAAAATATATTGAAATCGCAAAAAGATATGCCTGTTAATGAGCACCACCAGTGGCTCAAGAAGCGTGATTGGCCCGCGGTCCAAGGAGCCATGATTCACCCAGATAGCGATGTAGATTTGCTCGTGAGAAAGTACAAGGAGAGAGATGAGCATGGACGACTGCCACATCATTGGCTCGCAGCGAAAGCTCAGACACACACACATGCTCTTGCCAGGGTGGGCGTTCGGTCGATTGAATTGAATTACGAGGCCCTCACCACACGAGACAATGATGGCGAAACCCCCCTCGACATTGCCCGTAAGAGTGGAGCCTGTGCTGAGATCATCAGCATGCTCTCCCTCACTCCCGAGGAAGCTCGTTCGTTGGGTGGTGATGAGATGAAGCGCTTGTACGCACCAGTGTTTTATTGGAGGAATGAGATGGCTGTGTGGATCAAATCACGATCGTATGCAGACTGTCACAAGTGGATCGATGAACACGATGACGAGTTGGTGCGTGAAGTGCTCAAATTCGACAATTCATTTCTTCTTATAACTGTTGCTCAGCAGAGTCAGGTATACAGCGACTCCCTCGTGTTTCTTGCTCTTCGAATGATCCATCGGCACCCACTTTCCCTCAAGGCTACCCAGGAACAAGGCCTCACGACCCTCCAGATTGCTGAGCACCCCCAATTCAATGCGTGCAAAGAGATCCGAAAGGTCCTCCGGCTCACCCCCAAATACATCTCCTCCACCCCCTTCCCCACCCTCCTCCTCCAATCCTTTCCCACCAAACACCACGAGATCTACGGCCCATACAACACCGTCTGCCAGTTCATCAAGCACATGAAGTACGACAAGGCTGAGCTGGTCGAGGTGGAGGATGTGCTGAAGCCGACCCGCCAGTGCGTCGTCTGCAAGACTTCCACGACAAAATCGTGCGGAAAGTGCCAAACCAGCTACTTCTGCAGCGCCGAGTGCCAGAAGGCTGCATGGAAGAAGCACAAGTTGGTTTGCAAGGCACCGATGAGGGTGATGGCGAATGAGGCAGAATTGCGGGTTTTGCATGAGGGCATGCTCCTCCTCAACCGGTGCATCCAGGAGCCTGGAGCTGGAGACGGACCCACAAGTGAAGTACTAGATTTCTTGAGAAGCAACTCGGCTTAGAATGCAAGGGCGGGGACATACACATTTGCAGGTACATTAGAAACTTTTTGCAGATTTTTTTTATACTTTTTTTTTTCATATAGCACTCAACAGGAACGCTCCGAAACACACTCTGCGGGCCGACCCAATTCCCACCCCATCCCATCCCAGCAAATCTTTCCCCCTCTTTCTCTCACATTGACCCTTCAGTTTCCAATCAACTCCTTTTTCGAATTTCTTAGTTGGCTCCCTGACGATACAAACAAACTCCAAAAAAATATGAGCGAAGATCCTCGTGGCCAACTTGCTGGCGATTGCATTGATGTGTTGATAGTGCTACCCGTACATTCCTCAACTTCCAAATCCCAAAATGTTGGGGAAATATCTTGCAATGATTTCCAGGTACAGTTCCGGCGTTCCGGGCGTGTTGTTTCCGTGGCAAAGCGAATGGGGGGCTCGATCCTGAGCTCCACGAAGTCCGTTGCGCGGCGAGTGTCCAAAGTGATTTCTCCCAAGCAAGATCCGAAGGTCAAGCGTCGAAAATCGAAGGAGATTGATGCCAACACTGGCAAACAAATGTGGGAGGACCACGAGAGATCTTTTCAGGATCGAGCAAGGTTGAGCGGGGTGCTCAAGGGCGGATCGTTTGACGATGCTGACGAAGGGTCGGGGTATCACGACTACGATGTTGCCAGCGATGATGATGATGACAATTTTTTAGGACAGGACAATGACAAGGATATAGAGAAAGAGAAAGACAACAACGACAACGACAACGACAACGACTACGCCAATGCGATGATGGCAGCGTTGGAAGTGTCGGAACTTGATGTACCAGTGAAAGTTCGCAATGAGAGTGAAATTGGTGCTATTGCTATCGAGGGTTTGTTGCAGCCAGCCGACCACGACACCATTTACACGGAAGAGACTGACGTTTCTAAATCGAGTATGAGAACTCCTTCCATTACGACATCAATACCCAACGCAACTGAAAGCGAGAGGCAGAGCCGCCTTAGCATTGACGTTGATGCTTCAACCACTCTGCCGCCCATCCAACAAGTAGAAACGTCACCCAGTGATGTTTCACCGAATCGTGGTCGTAGAAATTCTTTGTCGATGATCAAATCAACGAGTGAGTTTCAGTCGCGTTCGTGTTCCCCCCTCTCTCTCTAACCCCCCCCCCCTCCC
>BRYC01000034.1:12395-25116 GCA_030267985.1 Parmales sp. scaly parma | reverse complement strand
AAAACTCCTCCACCCCCTCTTTCACCAACTCCACCCCCTCCCCCACATCCACATCCACATCCACATCCGCCCCCGTGGCAGTAGAAATGTCCCGCAACTCCAACTCCTCCTCCACCTCCACCTCTACCTCCACCACCATTTCCACCTCCCCCAAACGAAAGCCGGTTTCCCACGACGATGCCAAGGACAACGAAGTGGATGTGTTCATAAACGGCCGTTACGTGAAAGATCTTCAGATGGTCGTCCAGAAAAATGGCTTCTGCTTGTTCGAGCATTCAAACTCCCAGAAGCCCGCCCAGAACATCCTCAACCGCCTCCGGAGCAAGAAGATCATTCACCCCGGGAGGAACATCCTCCGCTTCGAGAACTCCTACACCAGCAGGGGGGCGAACAGCAGGAAGCGCTACGCGGAGTGCTTCCTGTACGTTTGGGACTCGACGGACTTGATCGTCATTTCCGACGTTGACGGCACGGTGACGAAATCGGACGTCATTGGCCTGCTGTCCAACGCCGTTGAGTCGTACGACTCCCACACCCACAAGGGCGTCAACCAATTCTACACGGACCTCTCCAACCTCAACCTCCGTTTCGTGTACCTCACCTCACGGCCAATTTCTCTAATGAGCTACACCCGAAAGGTGAGCGGGCGAGCCTTGGGGGAAGACGCCAACACTAAACTAACTTCTCATTAATTCTCACCTTCCTCGCTCGGCGCAGTTCCTCGTCAGCACCGTCCAGGACGACGTCCACCTCCCCCGGGGTTTGACACTGTGCCACCCCGGGAGCGTCAAGGACGTGCTGTACACTGAGGTAGTTGCGAAAAACCCGGACGTATTTAAGGCTGACGCGATCACCAGGCAGATCATCTTGCCGTTTGCTGTCGCTGGGCGGAGCACTGACTCGAAGCTCTTCGTGGCTGGTTTCGGGAACAAAATTACGGACATGAAGGCTTACTCGGCTTGCGGGATGGACCTGGACGACATCTACATTATCAATAAGAGTTCCAACGTTCTGTGCGAGTCGGACAGGAGGTGAGCGAGCGAAGCGAGCGAGCCTTGATGAAGACGAGAGTACAAGCCACTACTAAACTAACATTATTCTCATTTATTTGGCTCGCTCGCCTCCCCCCTGCTCCATTAAAAATGCGCCTCGCTTCGCTCGGCGCAGTTTGGTTGCTTTGGAGCAATTCGACAGCAAGGGGGGGATCGGCGCTACGTTCAAGAAGAACAGGATTATGAAGAAGATGCCCGAAAACATCAAACAATCCTTGGCGAAAGAGCAGCAGGAGAGGTCCACCAGTCCCAACAAGTCAAGGACGGGGAGCATGGTCACGTCACTTTTCTCGAGCAACAGGAGCAGGAGTGGCAATGGGGTCGACAACAACAATAACAACAACAATATTGACAAATCCCCAGATATGGCCGCAGCCGCGGCTGCCGCGTCAGCAAATTTGGAAGATTTCACCCTCGACCTCTTTAGGCAGAACCCCAAAACCGACGACGAGGATGGTGTGGAGGTAATCACTCGGATGGAAATGGCGCCCTGCCAGCAAAAAATGCGAAGGCAGTCGTACGCGAGGGTTCGAACAGTGTCCGAATCAGGCCAGATCACAAGTCAATTGAGCCAGATCAATACGATTAACGACGACGTTGGAAGCACCACTGCTGGGGCCGAGGTGGAAAATTTTGGCAATAAAAAGGACCTCTCATTGAATTCGTACAACGATGGACGGTTGCTGTTGAAGATTTCGTCAGTTGTTCAGGAGATTCAACAACAGCAAGAAGATCAACTGCAAGTTCTGAGCGAGCGAAAAAGAACAGACAGTGTTGTGGGAACTTAATTCAAATCTAAAACTGAGACATTTCAACTCTCGCTACGTTTGCCAATTCTTTTGCCCCGAGCCTTCTCCCTCGCTCCCTCGACAAACAGACTCGCATGCACTTCACGATCAGGTCCGTTCCCGTTCCCGTTTCCTCCCCCCCCAACCCCAAAACTTCCTTCATAACTTCCACGCTGGACGCCTCCGGCAATTCTCCAAACGTCTCGGAAGACAGCAACAAAAAGAACCTCGCCCAATCAGCCGTGTCGAACAGGAAGTCACCAACAACCAGTTCGTACATACAGCACCCGAGACTCCAACAGTCGCTCAGGAAATCGGGCCTGTTTTGAATTCCGTCAACGCCTCCCTTCCTCCTGTCGTAGTTGTTCCCATCGACTCTAGTTATGTCAACAATGGCGAGCATTTCGGGGCTCTGAATCCTCTCGGTGCCCCGAGCCCTGATTGGCGCGGATGGATTTATATTGTGAAACACCTTGCGCATGCTTATTTTCGTAGGTTTGGATTTGTTTTCGTCCTCTAGCTCCTCTAGCTCTTCGTCACTACTTTCTCCTCCCTCCAACTTCCCCACCACCTTCTCCTCCTCCTCCTCCTCCTCCTCCACCTCCTCCTTCACTAACCTCACCTCCGCCTCCCCGAAATCGGCAATGCAAATGTTCCCCTTCACCGTCAAGTCGCTTCCCCTTAGCAGAATGTTGTCGAGCTTCAAATCGTTGTGGATAACACCCCTATCGTGGATTTCTCCAACACACTCACACAAGTTCGACCACACCAACAAGAAGAACTTGGCGTTGATCTCCCTTGGTTGCAGAGCGTGTCTCCAGCTCAACAAAGTTCCGAACTCGCAAAATTCAGTCACGATCCAGAAATGGTTCGATACAACTCCAAAATTTAGTAGCTGAACCGCCCCCATGCACCCCGCTCCGGTGCAAGCTTGGAGGCTACTCAGCTCGGAGTGAATGTTGAAGATAATCTCGCCGAGTGTTATTCGGGAAAATTTGGGTAGAAGTTTCACGGCCGATTTCTCCCCAGCTTCGTTGGCGACGACGCGAACCTCCCCAAAGGCTCCCGCCCCCAGAAGTTTGGCCCGCCCAAGGCTTCCGTCGTCCGAAGCGCCGTACTGTTGCTGGTCGTACAATTCCCTCTTGAATAGGGTGGGGGAGAGCAATTTCAGCATTCGTGTTTCACTGTCAGACATGCTGATGAGTGCTTTTTTCACCGTTTCGAAGAATTCGGAGGGGTTGTTTTCCACCTCGCCGACAGCTTGGATTATGTTTTCCAGCGCTTGCAGGGGTGCGTGAGGATTGTGCTGGTCGTGCTGATCGGGGGGAGAATCTTTTGTGTCTGTTGGGGGAGGACTTTCGTTTGAGTTTCGGTTGTTGTTGTTGTTGTTGTTGTTGTTATTGTGGATTTTGCTGCCCACCTCGCGCCCAACCAATGTCAACGCACGAAGCAAGAAGGCAACCGCCGCGGCTCTTACAGCACTGCCGAAGTGGTGCAGCGCGCTGCTATCGTTCAGCTCGAGCCTGTTGTTGCCGTACGATATGCTCGGAGGTGGGGTAATTGAATTAATCGTGGATGCTCGCGTCGGCATGTTGCTCAGCGAAAGGGAAAGGGTTTTGTTGAGCAGCCCCTTCACCTCGTTGTCCTCCTTGGTGCTGCTGAGTGGGATAACAGTTGGAATATCGAGGAATAGCGAGGAGTCCGAGATGGACGAGTCGTCATCATCATCATTGTTTGGGGAAGAAGAAGTGAAGGAGTTATTGACGTCTAGAATTTTGTCCTGCTGCTGCTGCTGCTGCTGCTCCTCCACCTCCTTGACAACAGCATCCACCGCTTCCTCCTCGAAAACGTGCTTATGGTAATTGTCTCCCCTTTTGGCAGCTTCAATTGCATCAGTCGATAGCTTGGAAATTTCCTTTCGACTCTTGCTGATCCGAATACTTTCCCGCACCATATCCTGCTTGTAGTCCCCGTCGTCGAATAAAATCCAGTAAAGAGACTCCGAACCAAGCAAAACCCCTGCGAACCACCTGTCTCTCCCGTTGATCTCAAACTTTCCATCAACGCGGCACCCAATTTCCAATTTTATAACATTCGCCTTCTCCTTTTCCACCCTCTCCCTCTCTGCTAGTTCTTCTTCCTTCTTTACCCTCGCCACCCTCTCCTTCTCAATTTTCCCCTTTTCCAACCTCTCCCTCTTCTGAACGCTCAAATATTCATAACTTCGCTCAAGCTCAACTGCGACGAACTTCGCCAACTGCAGCTCCTGAATTATCTGCAATTTTGCATCGTTTGTTTCATCGTCGCACAACCGTATCAGCGCAAGGAGAGAAGCGTTCAAAGCATTCTCGTCTGATGCTGTTTTTTCCAGCGCCAACAAGTTGCCTCGATATTTTTTGCACGTTTTGACCACCTCCAAGTAGTGAATCAGCATGTGGGACTCGACTGCGGCGGCGGTCAAGCAGTTGCTGGAAATGTTGTTCTTTGTGTCGTTTATGTCCCCGCTGAAGAGGGAGATCGAAATTTCGCCAATCTTGCTGCCGAGAAAATGTTGTTCACCTCCTCCGCCCTTCCGAAAGCGCAACGCCATGTCGCTGATCGCCACAATTGTGGCGATCACTTTCGCGTTGTTCTTGTCCTTGGCGGGGACGGATCTACAGCAACTCACTACGGTGAGAACGAAATCCGCGAAAAAGTTCGCCTCTTCAATTGCGTGTGTGCTACAATTCTTATTGGCAGCTCCGCTAAGCACTCCTTCAATGTAGTTAAAAATCCCCCCGCAGAACTCGACAGCATGCAAGCTGTTAATCGAGCTCACTGTAGACCGTTTCTCGTATTCAAAGCAGCACTTCAAGAGCGAAATTAGCTGCCGACCGACAGATCGGCCGGCCAAGAAGCACCCGTTGCAATTTTGCTGGTCCCAGTTGCTATTCTGCATCATCATTTCGTCCACGACTTGCAGCCATGAGACTTGAGAGAACATTTGGGTGGCTTGGGTGATGATTTGGGGGATGAGATTTGTATTGGGTGTAGTGAGGAGAAGATGCTGCTCTAGGTGCCAAACGTACACTGATCTGTAGATGGATATTGTCAGGAGCTGGAGCACCCAAGTTTTGCGCTGGGAGACTGTGGCCTTCAGGGTGTCTCGGCGTTTTTGAAGCCGAATTATCTTTTCCTCGGAATAGGCGAGGTCCTCGAATTCTACCGATGTGAAATTGAGCGTTTGTTGGAGGTTGGGGGTGGGGCTCATGCCCATGGAGCTCACGGTGGAGATGATTGAGGTTATATGAGCGGCATCATTTCCCGGTCGCTTCGTAACAGCACCAAAGAGATTGCGGACGACGCGCTTTAGCTGAAGTTCTGCATTTGCATCTGCATCTGCATCTGCTCCAGGTTTGTCAGCTTCTACGGCAGCACTGCCAAATTTCATCCCGACACGCTCGATGGACTCTTGTAGATTTTGGTTGGCGCTGTTCTCATCTCCAATTAGGTGAAGAACGCCAGCCTCGAAGTAGTTGCTGGTGAACGATTGGAGGAGTGATTCGGCGGAGGATGAGGTGGAGGGGGTCGAGGAGGTGATACTCGGTGAATTTATTCCTCTTTTGATTGCTGAAATATTTTTGTTGTTTTTCACGGTTGACAGCACCCAAATATCCATTGCAACACAGCGCTGACCAAGGCGCCTCCCCAGCGTTCCCAAAGCCTCCGTTATTGGTCCCACGTTTTTATCGTCATTTTTGGAATTCTTGCTCCGGCTACTGCCAATTGATCGGCCAAGTTGCCGCACGGTGCTGCGGTCTGTGCTGTTGCGGGAAGTGGTGGGGAGATTCTTCATCGAAAAATTGTGGATTGGCAGCTTTGTGACCGACTTCGAGATAAGCACGTTGGAGGACGATTGAGCCCTCGCGGTGCGCTGCGAGCTGTAGCCGGCTCGGAACGAGAGGAGATTACTAGAGGATGACTGGGCTGTAGGGGGCGGGTGTGCCGATGCCGAACCTCGGGCGGTGTTTGCAGCTGAGTTTGATGATGAGTGTACGTCTCTTGCCGTGTGACGGCGGGACGAGCGGCTCGAAAGTAGCCCAGAAAGATTGTTGTTGTTGCTGTTGTTGCTGGGGGTCATGGCCTGGTTTCCCCTAGCAGTTGCTGCCGTTGCAAGCCTGCGCCGAGCGAGCAAACAAAACAGATATTGTTAGTTAATCATAGGCTCGCGTAATTTCGTCTTCCACGCTCACTCACCTCCCGGAAAGTAAAGAGAGGATGGGAAGCTGCATGTCGATAGTGGGGGTGTTGTTGTTGAGTTGTCTAGACGTGTTGTTGTTGGAGGAGGAGGCGGTGGTATTTTTTAGGGCCTCTGCTTGAAAGGTAAAAGCGTTCAGCAAGTTCAACTGGGGAATCGCTTTTGTGGTGGCGGTGGTTGTTGTTGTGGCGGTGGTTGTGGCTGTGGTTGACACCGTTGTGGGTGAGCTAGAGAGGGCGGGAATATTGAGAGCCGGAACCATGTTCAGGGGAGAAGGAATTCGGACAGAATTTAATGGTGATCGAAAGGACTGCTGCGGGAATGATGGATTGCTGGGAATTGTGAAGGATTGCGGGGGGGAGTCGTCGGGCAGTGGCTCGAAACTTTCCCAAAATTGCTCATCGTAGATGATTTTTTCTTCGCTGTCTCCGTCTCCGTCTCCGTCGCTGTTGTTATCAATGTCGACGGGCATTTCGAAACGTTTGTGCAAGTCCAGCAAACTTTGCAAAATTGATAATTTTTCCAGTGGAAACTGCTCGCCTAGTTTGTCGGCAGCAGCAGAAAACAGGTTCATTTGGAACTGAAGGGACCGGGTGGTTTGGGAGGCCGCTTCGAAAATACGGTTGTGCCAAATTAGGCTGACGAACTCTACGGCCGAGGTGGGTGGAAGGTTTTGAAGGATTGAAAGGGCTCGGATGATATATTGCTGCTCGTCTATTTTTGCGTTCGTGTCCATGGAAGAGGGGGGGGACATGAACTGAGAAAAAATGCTCAAGAGCTCTTCATTCCACGCAGAAGGAGCCGAAGGAGCTACGTGAGATAGAATTTGCTCCAAGGTAGTTGTGGAAACAGGAAGAGGCGGGAGAGCATCTACAGAGAACTCGTAAAAGAGGGGGTTTGTGGTAGTTGCGGTGGCGGGGCTGCATCGGATTCCCATTCTTATGTTCTTGGCATTGTTTTCATCGTAAGAATTCTGCTGCTGAAGGTCGCCAAAGACAAATTCCAAAGTTTCTACATCGAATGTTGAATGGGGGTGCGAGAGAAGGGAGAGTAGAGTGGAAGAAAAAGTGGCGGTGAGATTGGCTCGAAGAGTTTGGATGGTGGTGAGGATTGTGGGGTGTTCTACAATTATTACTTGATTACTGGGCTTGTTGGAATTTATATTGGAGCCCGAGTCGGAGTCGGAGCTCGAGATGTCGTGAAGGGAGGCCCAGGAGGTGGTGGGTGTAGGGGAGGGACACAAAATGTCGACGAGGGGGGCGTTCACAGGAGGGAGCTTAATGCCAACGTGAAGGGAAAGTGATTTTGGTTTGGGTGTGGAGACAAGCGATTTCATTGAGCTAAGGAAGGACGACCTTCTGGGGGTTGGTGCTGAGGGTTCAAGAAGGAATTGCTGATCTAACGTAAAGTACAGCGACATGAGGCATGTCGAAGGGGAAGAGGATTTTGTGAAATGTGACTCCAGATCATGAGGAGTTGACAAGAAGTTGATGGTTGGAAACTCTGCTGGTTCAGCATCAGAAAGGTAGATGGTGGCTGACTTTTTCGTCATTGATGTGATTAAGTTGGGCTTAGCTGGGGTTTGCCGAAGCTTTATTTCAAGTAACACCATGATGATGATCTGTCTTCAACCCACTGTTTTGTATTTTGTTTGAAATTTTAAAAATGCAGTCGATGTTGGTTTCAAGATGGGAGGAGGAAAGTATTCGCTCTTTATATTGTAGGTTCTTACGGTTTCAGTGTGGTGAGTTGAGAGTTAAATTATGATACGTGACAAACTGAATTTTTGAAGTTTAAAGTTCGAAAATCCAAAAAACTTGGAAAATCAAGAAAAACTAAGATCAAAAACAATACACTACACACATTTTTTCACGCAATGAAACGTAGACAATCGTTGGGAGAGACAATGCTTCTCGAATCAATGCTTCAAAGTGGTAAAACTTTGCCATCTGAACTTTTACCGATCCCTGAAAAGTTTCCTGCTTTTGCATCATTCTCTTTGATAGTGGTTGGTATCCTCACTTCAGCTTACGGAATTTTGTTCCTGTTTTCTCCTCAGACTCTCTTTGAGTCTTACGGGGCAGACGAAGCTCTTGGAGACTGGCGCGTGACTGACATAGGCTCAGTTTTGCTGTCAATATGCAGATATTTTGGTTCCTGTCAACTATTGATCGGTGGTACGCTCATCTACTGTGCGTCCAAGGAGAGGTGAGTGAGAGAAGCGAGCGAGCCTTGAAGAAATAATCGACTACTTAGCTAACTTCCGCTTCACTCGCAGCTTACTTGCGACAGGTTGCATTGGGAGCTTGTTGAGTAGCACGTTCTACTTGGCAATTGCTGCTCATAGGCTCTTTGATGACCTGGCAACAGCCCAAGTTCTCAACGCAGCGATCAAGAATTTGACCATCCAGATGTTCTGTCTCAGCCTCGTTTCAGCGGGTTACCAAACGATTTGGCACAGGAAACTTGTTTAATGGGAGGGGAAGGGGGTAAATTTTTCTAATTAAAAATGAACTTTGGTGAAATCTTTTTTACTTTTTCCCAATTTTCCTCATTTGTTTCGCGACATTTTGTCGTTGCCTATTGTCATTCACCTTTCGTTCTTTTCGCTTCTTCACCAACTTATCAAACCCTATTTCCAGCAATTTGACCTTGGTCAGCCGACTTGCCTTGCTGACACTGCTCATAATTTTCACCGCGTCCTTGTCTTTCACCACTTCGCACTTGTCCATTTTTCGCCCGCTCAAGTCTTCGCAGGCGTGAATCAACGAAATGTCGTTCTCGCTCACCAAGCTCACGGCGAGCCCTCTCCTCCCCGCTCTCGCCGTTCTCCCGACCCTGTGGATGTAGTCGTCCGGCCTTCTCGGCAGCTCTGCATTCAGGACGAGGTCAACTTCGGGAATGTCCAATCCCCTGGAGGCAACATCCGTCGCAACAAGAATTCTAACTTGCTGGGACTTGAACTTTCCCAAGGCCGCCATCCGTCGATCCTGGGAGAGGAGGGAATGAAGCGCCACACAATGGATTCCGAGCTCCTGGAACGTTCCCTCGAGGTACGCTGCCCGCTCGCACTTGTCGACAAAAATTATTGCCGATTTGGCCCCTGAGTCCTCTTCCTCGTCATCATCGTTGTCCTTACGGACGGCTGTGGTCCACCCGCTGCCCTTGAAGGAGTCTTCGTCTTGTTCAATTTTCAGCCCTCCATTTTCGATTAGGGCCTTGATTGCGGAAACTACAGCGAGCGAAGCGAGTTAGTCACAACTAGTGTATATGCAACTTTTTGTGCGAGGGGGTTGTTCAGGGACGGTCCAGATCCAGATCCAGATCCAGATCAGGGGCATGTGCACGCCAATGTGAGAACTAAAAAAAGGGAAAAAAAAAGGCGGATCACGAAATCGACCGTAACTTCAGCGTACGGAGGTTTTAGACGGCCAGATTTTAACACTGCGGCGGGTTAGGCTAGGCGCATCTTTTTTTGCGAGGGGTTGTTTTGGGACGGCCAAAAACGCGCCAAGTGCACGCCAAGTGAAAACTAAAAAAATGCAAAAAAATGGCGAATCATTGAATCACCCACCCCTAAACTCCAACTCGTAACGTCTTCACTCACTCACCGAGGTAAACGTCTCGCATTTTCGATGGCATGAATATATACTGCTGGGAGAGACCCGCGGGGATTCTAGCGGAGCCTATGGTGTTGGTGTTGGTGCTGTTGGTGTTGTTGCTGTTGTTTATGTTGTTGCTATTG
This sequence comes from Parmales sp. scaly parma, assembly GCA_030267985.1. Classification (NCBI taxonomy): domain Eukaryota; class Bolidophyceae; order Parmales; species Parmales sp. scaly parma. Next base: position 15,294 of record BRYC01000034.1, on the reverse strand, counting down.
TCGCCATCGCTATCACTATCGCCATCGCTATTGTCATTTTCTTCGTCTTCACCACCACTCGACGATGAATCATTCTCCTTCAACTCGCCATCCGCAGTGACAGTAAATTGCTGCAAGGGCAGCCTGCTCCTACCCCCACTCGCCATGTTGCTGACCTCGTCCAGACTGGCGGTCATTGTGGCGGAGAAGAGGATCGTCTGGCACCGCCGGGATTTCGAAGTGCAGCTGAGAATTTCAGCCACGTCCTTCTCAAAACCGTTCTTGCTCAAGAGTCTGTCTGCCTCGTCCAACACGACGAAACGAACATTGTTCAGTTTGATTAATGACTTGCCACCTGCTTTTATGGCAGCAGCGTTGTTCCGCATCATCTCGCCCAATCGACCAGGGGTGGCCACAAGGAAGTGAGGTTGCTTCTGCAAAGCACACGATTGACGAACAAAATCGCCTCCTCCACAGACCAGCAATGACTGAACCTTGAGAACTGACCCGAGGGCACATACCTGCTCATGAATTTGCTGGGCAAGCTCCCTAGTCGGAGAGAGGACTACTGCGAAAATACCGTATGGATCTTCCATTAGCTTGTTTAAAATTGGGAGTAAGAAAGCGGCAGTTTTGCCAGAACCAGTAGGTGATATCGCTAACACGTGACCGCCAGCAAGGATTGATGGGATACTGTGCCTTTGCACAGGAGTCGGGTGAGTGAGGCCAAGAGCTCGACACGTTTGTGCCAGTGACTTGCCTATCCCAAGGCTTTCAAACGTAACCTTTGTGATCAGTGATGTTAAAGCTGTTTTTTTTTTTGATACAGATTGCGTGAAAGTGATTGGGTTGGTTGGTGTCGATGTAGGATTTGTGTTTTGACGGCTGAGCTTCCTCTTTTTGCTGAACAGTGAGGACATTCTATCAGGGTCCCGTGTGAGTTGCTCCAATTTTTACGATTTTAGGATTTTTTGATTTATTTTTTCTGGACTCGCACGCGCTCGCTGAGAAGTTACAAAAAAGAAGAAGAGATCAGTTTATCTTATCCAACTTAACCAGTAACCCACAATTCAGCCCCTCACACAATAAAAACTAAAACCCCAACTCCTAAACTCCCTGTCCAACTTTTCAACTCCTCAACTCTCACCATAAATGGCCACTCCTTCTCCAACCAACCCAACAATGGACGATCTCAAAACTCTCCTTTTCCATGGGCTGAACGAAACGATACAAGAAGCAGCAAAACTCCAGGTCCTCGAAGCTCCTTATGGGCGGCCTCCCCAAATCACGATAGAAGCTCTTGATGAGAAAATGAACAGAGAAAGCGATTCGGAAGATGATGAGAACGATGCCAACAACAACCCCGACGACGAGACGGATTATGACGACGAGTCTGACTCCGATGAGGAGGTTCAGTTCAACTACGAGTACGGTTTCAATCCACTCACCTTCCTAGGGCAATTTCTAAAGCGAAACAATCCGAAGAATATTGCAATCACTCAGCAGATGAGGAAGGATGCTATTGGATTTTTGCAGAAGCGGGCGTCCCACGGCATTTTTCAGGAACAGACTAAGGCCAACCTGGAGCTTCTCTCCGCTCGATTGGTGACAGGAATTGACCTCGGCCCCTCTGTGGGTATGGTAACTGCCCAGGTGAGGCCCAACCATACTACGCCACACCACACCACACCACACCACACCACACCACACCACACCACACCACACCACACCACACCACACCAACAACTAACAAACACAATCATAGTCCGCATTAGTTTGGTGCCAAGCCTCCACCCGCGGCACTGTGATCATGGAGCTCTGCCCCGACATCAACTTCGACGCCAAGAATACCGACACCCAGCAGGCCATGGCTGGGGACAAGGAAAACGATCCTTTTTCCGCCTCTGCCACGTTTGGGAATTTGTCCCCGAAGACAAAATACTACTACAGGGTGTGCTTGGAGACGCCGGACGGGAGGTTCCCGGGCGTTGAAGCTGGCAAGTTTGTGAGCGGGTCCTTCACAACATTGATCGACAGCGACGAGCAGCGGGGTGTTTCGTTCATGCTTGGAAGCGTGGGGAACATGGGCGCTGGTAACGGCTTCAAAGCTATCGATGGGAAAGTGAGCGAGAAAGTGATCGAGGTGAGTGAGCGAGGCGAGCGAGCCTTGACCACTACTAAACTAACATTATTCCACTCAATTCATTTGACTCGCCTTCCTTCAATAGGACTCGTTCTTGCTGTTGCTGGGGAGTCTGGTGCAGCCCAATGTTGTGTACAATATTGGCGAAAATGTTGGGAGCAGCAAGGAGCAGCTGAGCGAGCATAGGGCATGTCTGAGGGACAGCTGGAAGGGGACGGCGGGGTTGGGGGCGTTGTGCGAGAAGTTACCTCTGTACGCCTCGTTCAACGACTCGAGCAGGAACGCTCACAGCACGCTGAGAAGCGAGGAGAAAGGTCTGGAGGGGGACGCAAGCAGGAGGAAGAGTAGCAGCAGGAAGAGTAGCAGCAGGAGCAAGACGAGCAAGGACGCGGGGGCCGCAACAATGCCAGTGAAGAGCTTTGCCGAGTTCTTTCCGGTGACATTGTTGCGGAAACCAACGAGGCACTTTTACACGAAAGTGGAGCTGGGCGCAAATGCAGAAATGTTCATTCTGGACACGCGAACGAACAGCTTGGGGAAGCTACAGATCAAGTGGCTTTGTGGCACGTTGGAGAACAGCATGAGTACGTGGAAAATTGTCTCGTGCGTTCCCAGTGCGGGTTACAAGAGGACAGTGGATCAGAACTGCGAGGAGATACCTTTCGAGGATGAAGAGGAGAAACTGGAGCAGGAGGAGGCTGCCACGAAGCTGCAGGCTCGAGCCAGGGGAATGAAACTTAGGAAAGAGGCGGCAGCCAAGAAGGAGGGGGGGACTGG